>QNUK01000380.1:220000-255000 GCA_013621035.1 Clarias magur
ATCTATCTGTCTGTGTATCTATCTGTCTGTGTATCTATCTGTCTATCTATCTGTCTGTGTATCTATCTGTCTATCTATCTGTATATCTATCTGTCTGTGTATCTATCTGTCTGTGTATCTATCTGTCTATCTATCTGTCTGTGTATCTATCTGTCTATCTATCTGTATATCTATCTGTCTGTGTATCTATCTGTCTGTGTATCTATCTGTCTATCTATCTGTCTGTGTATCTATCTGTCTGTGTATCTATCTGTCTATCTATCTGTCTGTGTATCTATCTGTCTATCTATCTGTATATCTATCTGTCTGTGTATCTATCTGTCTGTGTATCTATCTGTCTATCTATCTGTCTGTGTATCTATCTGTCTGTGTATCTATCTGTCTGTGTATCTATCTGTCTATCTATCTGTCTGTGTATCTATCTGTCTATCTATCTGTCTGTGTATCTATCTGTCTGTGTATCTATCTGTCTATCTGTCTGTCTGTGTATCTATCTGTCTGTGTATCTATCTGTCTGTGTATCTATCTGTGTATCTATCTGTCTGTGTATCTATCTGTCTATCTATCTGTCTGTGTATCTATCTGTCTGTGTATCTATCTGTCTGTCTGTCTATCTATCTATTTATTTATTTAGGGAGGTTGATGTGGACACTGGATACAAAATCAAAGTTATACCATTAAAATTAATTACTAATTTTTAATTTAAACTTTATTCCTTTAAAAACTCCTATTAGGAAATTTAAAGCACACGTGAATTAATTCTTGTGTGTTTCATGTCTTTATTTAATTTGGGCAAAAACATATTTAAACGTCTGTTTCTGTGCTCCGTGTTATTCTCCATTCTTCTGCCTTATTTTTTTTACTAATAAAAAGAAGAAAAAAAAATCAACAGAACTAAAGAACAAAAACTAGTTTTGGAGTTGACATGAGGTCAGAACGTCTAAGGAAGCGCTCAGGGAAATGCAGCACAACAAATAATGGTTAATTAAAGAAACCAACACATTACAAAAGTAGCTTTCGAATGAATGAACAGTGAACATTAAAGTTGTGGCTGGAATTTTAGTGAAATTTATTCCAGCATGGGATTTCGAATGATGACAGACGCCTGGAATCCGGCACAAGAAAATGTGATATGTTCAACCAGAGATGAGAAGAAACAGGAAAAACAAAATACAAATCGGTTTTAAAAAGTCATTTTTACAAACATGTATTCTTTATTAAACTTTGGTTAAACTAACTGTATTATAAACTGTATATAACATCTGCAGCAAGGCATTGTTCTCTAAAAATAGTGTCGTCTCCAGTGTAAAGGCTTTAGGCCCAAAAAGACAAACAAACAAACAAACAAAAAAAACAGTCAAATATGAAGCCACTCCTGTGTGTAATTTTGTAACACCACGGGCCTCTTCAGGATGTACATACACACATGCAGAACACACACAGACACACAAGTCGGTCGATTTCCAAAGGCTTCAGATATTCCTGTTGTGTACAAAAATAGCGTTTTAACAAAACAAAACCCATTTCTGCTCAAGTTTCCCGAACCGGAGTGAGCCGACACCCGAAGGCACCGAGACTTGAGAACAAGATACCAGTGCGGACGTCGGATCTTTACTTGGATATTCGAACGCAGTGCAAATCCACGCTGAGACTGTGGGCCATCTCCCCAAAACAAAACTACTGTGTGTGTGTGTGTGTGTGTGTGTGTGAGGGGATGGCACAAAATAAAGGTAGCACTTTATTCTACAGTACTGTAAATTCTCAGTGTGTAATAATTACAAGTGATTTCTCATGTGCAGTTTAGTTGACGGATGTTTAAAGGCTACATGATGATAAAATGTAACGAAAATTTAGTAACAACAGTTAAACCTGTTTTTTTTTTTTTTAACCTTACGCAAGTACACAGTAACTAATGCGAGCAAACACACGAAAGAAACTACAAAGAAGTGCTGGTGATATTTTCCAAACTCTCTCAAAGAACGTGTTTATTAATAACATCTTGCTAAAAACTGGACCTTAGTGTATATATATATCTTTTTAATTTATCACGCATTACATTTACATTTTCAACTTGCACAAAACGTTATTTTTAATGAACTTCATCACGACAAATTCGCTCATTTAGATACTGTAACTAAAGCGCAGATTACTTTCACATAAACCTCATTATTTCCGGACATTACTTGTAATTAAGACATAATTATTTATTGAATACTAAACGACAACACTGTAAATCAAAGCGCTACCTACAGTATATAACAGCTACACAGTTACTAAACTTATGCACTTACTTCAAGACTGCGACTTTTTTTCTTCTTGGATAAACTCTGAGATTGACCGTAAACGTCCCTGAAATCCCGTATTAATAAAACTCTACAGCTCTGAAATCAGACAAACAAAACACGCCTTGATGTGATGTGTGCAAAAAAAAAAAAAAATAATAATAATAATAATCTGACCAAAAAAATCGTACACAGGACAACAGCAACATTTCCTATGAAGTTTGCATTCAAAATGCATTATAATGCATAATACTAAATGACGTTATAATACCCGGGCGTTTGCCTGTTACAATTATGCTTACATACACAATACTTCACCGTTAGGAAATGACTTCATAATCTTCGCTTCTAATATCCGCTCATGATATAATGCATAACAAGACAAGTTCCTATATTGTTTCTAGATGTTACGTTAGGAACCCTGACATAAGCCCATCATAGCTCTAAACATACACAACACTTAGACACTTCATAATGACAGATGACATAAAAATACCTGCTGATTCATATCATAACGCATTATAACATTCTCTGGTATTCTTTCTAGACATAATATTGCATTATATAGCTTACACAACATGTTATTAAGCCTGACATAAACCTGTTATGGCCAGTGGGACTTACTTATACTTCATGCCTTCATAATGTCAAGTGACATAAAAAAAAACAAAAAAAAAAACAATATTCCTTCATATCATAATGTATTATAAGGAATATCTGGTACTGTTTATAGTGTGTTGTAATGCCTGACATAAGCCCATCATAGATCTCAATATTTTCAGAAAAGTTTGGAAATACTTTAGAATATCATGTGACGTGACACAATCATGTCTGCTTATGTTGTAAAGCTTTATAACAAGTGCTGGTTTTCGTTAGGCATGATAACATGTTATAAAGCATAGAGTTTATGTTATAATACTTGACACCTGACATACGCCCGTTATTGGCATAGCATAATACAGTACAACATTACACTTCATGTCTGATCTTTCATAACGCATTATAACTCGAGCTCTGATATTGTGTCAAGGTACGCATTATAATGCATTATAAATGGGCGATGTGTAATATATATATATATATATAAAAAAAAGAAAACACACACAAAAAATGCCGGGTCACATAAAACTATATCTGGTCTCATTATAATGCATTATAACACATGCAGTGGTGTTAATTCTAGACATGTAATGCATTCTATAGCTTAAATAACTTATGTTAGAAAGAATGACATCACACTGTTATGGTAACTGAAATTCAGGAAATAATGACAATGCATTATAATATCTGTTTAGGCTATAATGCGTTACAACATCAGCTCTGGAACTTTTTGTTTTCAGACGCATCGATGCATTATAAAGCACAGGTGACATAATACTTGAAATAAACCTGTCAAGATGCACCCAGGAACCTTCGGAAAGTGACTTTGTAATGTTCGATTTGTTAAGGGGTCATAAATGTTCACGTCTATAATGCATTACAACACATAATAATGTACTATAAAGTATAGATGATGTCATAAGGCTTGACATGTCACTTGATAAGTTTGAATACATTTAAAGGGATTTTGCATTATAAGGTGTTATAAAGGCTATAGAACACTTTATAAGGGACTGTTCATGTAGCTTTAGTTTGTAGTTTGAGTGATGCAAAATAAAATACTACTAATTATTATAAAGAACACAGAATCCTATTTAAAACCTAAAGCATTATAGCAAATCTTCCCAGACGTTATGAAGCATTATGAATGCTGTATGATGCACAAAAAAATCATGGTGCCACGCATTGTTCCTATAAGTTTCATGCTATATTACGGGTGCTATACGCGTTTATACGTTTATAATGCATTATGAATGCAGGACTCGTAGGTGGTGTCATTAGAATATATTCGCACATAATGTAAAATTTCCTGCTGCAGGGATTAAATCAGGGGACGCTAACAAGGTGCCACAGCCAGGGACCTGGAGCATCACGTTTAGTGCTTTACGTATCCAAGTACGACGACTTAACACTGAAAGACAATAACACGACGATAACTCGACATGACTCGGACGAATAAATGTGCACGTTGCATAAAAGAAACACGTCTCCGGTCGGGTTATTGATAATTTAGCTATGAAAGTTGCGTTACAAATAAACGGTATGAAATATCCTCATCAGCTTAACCGATTCCCCAAAAGTGTCTCTATAAATCTGGGGAATATTTTTTTTATTATACATACAAAAAGTAAGCAGCATAAATATAGATATTCATGAGATGCATCTTTGGTATAAATATGATCTGACAGAAAAGAAAGAGAGAGAGAAAAAAAAAGAAATTTTGGGTTTTTTAAAAAATAAATAAAACAAGGCAATATTTCCAGTAGAGGTGATTTTTCTTTAAGATTTTCTGTAAATCTGGAAAATGTAATAATAATCCTGTAAATTTCGGGATGTAGTGCACTAATGGCGAAAGGAGATGAATAAATTATTTGTGTATGTGTGTGTGTGTGTGTGTGTGTGTGTGTGATCCTCCACCAAGCGAGGTATTGTCCCCCCCCCCACCCCCCCAAAAAAAATATTTGCGTGAAAGCGTGAACACTGTCCTATCGTGTGTGTGTGTGTGTGTGTGTGTGTGTGTGTGTTAAAGCTCCAGGTCTAAATACAGACCAACTATGCGTTAAAGAAACTGACGTCTCTCAAGGAAATGTGCTGGGAATGTTTAGTTTTTCTTTCCTTGTAAAACCGTACGGTTAAGATCATCCAGTTTGCATTTATATTCGTCTCTAATCTCAAGAAAAAACACAACAAAAAACTTTATTCTGAAAAACTGTACACATCTAAAATATATAACGTATATAATAGTACCCATCTATAGCTTCATAAAATAATTCTGAAAAATAGAATTAAAAACATTTCCAAAAACGTGCAAAATCTGGTCCTCGGACATCACGAGCCCGAAGGCGGTTCTGAACGTTCGCGAGGACGCCTGGGCGTCAGGTTCTCCGAGACCTCCGGACACTTTTTATACGCGACGCCCGGAGGCCCGCCGCTAGGTGGCGCCGTGAGATGCACGCTGTCTGTGTGAGGGAGCAGCGGCGTAGAGGTGAGCACGCCGGACTCGGGGTGAGGGCGCGCATCTTTGGGGTACGGCAGTGTGCCGCTCTCGCTCCGTCCGTGTGGAGAGCTCGCGGAGTTCTGCGCCACGCGGTTCTCGGGGTTTCTAGAGCACCGAGACGTGTCCTTCATCTCCATGCTCTTGGTCACACCGGGGTCGGCGGGTTTGGGCTTGTGCTTGGCGTGGGCGGGGTGCGGGTGTGTGAGCGTGGTGCCGCAGGGTTTGAGGAAAGGCCTGCAGAACGGGAAGAGCCTGGCCTGGCTCTGGTGCAGCAGACGTCTGCGCAGCTCAGGGGGGAATCTGTCCAGCTGACGGCCCACCTGCACCGGGCTGGGGAACAGGGAACCCTGACACGCCCGGTAGAAATACCTGGAACACAAACGCAGCACCAGGAGAACGTCAGGTCAAACCGAGGCCGGGTGATGTCATCACATTACTCTCGATATCGCAGCAAGTTACATCATCGCATGATTTAATGAAACCCTGCCTGAAAGCTTACAGCTGCAATTCTTTATTCTAAATTTTTGCTTGTGTTTTGCGCCGAAACCTGGACATCGTGAAATGACGACGTGACAGAAAATAAACTAATAAATAATAAGAATAAAGAAAAAGAGAAAACTAATATTTCAAGAGTGAAAAAGAGAAAAGAAAAAATGTCAAAAAATTTTTGAAATGCAAAAAAGGAAAAAGAGAAAACAAAAGAGGAAAAATAATGATGATGATAATGAGTGAAGGAAGAAGAATATAAAAAAAAGAAAAGGAAAAACCATCATTAAACTTCGAATAAATTTCAAATTAACGTAATAATAATAATAATAATAATAATAATAAAATGATAACTGAAGTGGTATAAATATTATTCAAGAAAAAAAAAAAAGAAAAACAATTTGTTAAGAACAATAAAGAAAATTCGAAAGACCAAATTATAGTTCTGTGAAAATAAGTGAGTTTAAGTTTGTAAATGCCACAATACAGCAGCTTCTTTTGCATCGTTATCATTTTTTTTTTTAAATACATTTTGGCCAGACAGAGGCGACCCTGATCCCCCTGATGGTGCCGCTATTGCGTGCTACTGTGCACCATTTTAAATTTCCCAAAATACACCGAGCTTTCACAGAGGGGTTCGAATCTTTGCCTCATTCATGCCTCACACTTTTCACCAATTAGCTCCGCCCACTCGGAATTCAGTGTTAATTTGCAGACTATAAACCCCCCCAGAGCCCCCCCGCGCGCCCCCCTTCAGTTTTTGGGTGGGGGAACCTAGCTGAAAGATTTTACCCCGTCTTTACAAACCTGCTATTAAACCTCTCAGGAAAGTTTCTCTCTCAATAATCATCATAAACATGAAGATTTATGAAGCCCATATCAGCAACCTGTCAATCAACTCTGACAGGGCGGAGCCTGATTGGTTCAGGAGTGTCGAGAGGCGGGGTTAAGGACGGTGTACCTGGGCAGAAGAGCAGTGATGGGTGTGACGAGACACAGCAGGTAGAAGAGAGGATCTCCCAGAAGTCTCTGCATGGTCCAGTAGGGGTTGGAGGGGGAGTAGCAGGTGGGGCAGGAGGCGTTGTAGCACAGAGCCACGGCGAAGAACAGCAGCGCGCTGAACGCGATCGACGCCCAGTTCATCCACGTCTGAGGGAAACGGCGCGGTTATTAACGTTATATCTGTTGGAGTGTGGAAATTACACACCACACACACCTCCCCCGCCCCACACACACGCCCACCACCCCGCCCCCCCACCGCACACACACACACGCCCACCACCCCGCCCCCCCATCCCACACACACCCACCACCCCGCCCCCCCATCCCACACACACACACGTTGCTCACATGCAAAACTGAACAAGGAACCAAAAGAGAAAAAAGTAATTGGAAGCAAGAATAAAGACTTAAAGAAAGAATGAGAAAGTGTGTGTGTGTGTGTGTGTGTGTGTGTGTGTGTGTATTGATTTCTAACACCTGACAGTCTCGCCCACACACCAGCAGCCTACAGCTCGAACCTCAGACGCAGGAACGTCTTGACTCTAAATTTACTCCTGAACCGGGAGTGAGTGTGTGTGTGTGTGTGTTACCTCTCAGTGTGTTGTGTATTTCACACTGTAGTGTACACACTACTCCCTACTCACTATACGCCCTACACACTATACGCCCTACACACTATACTCCCTACACACTACACGCCCTACACACTACACGCCCTACACACCATACTCCCTACACACCATACTCCCTACACACCATACTCCCTAGACCCTACACACCATACTCCCTAGACCCTACACACCATACTCCCTAGACCCTACACACTACTCCCTAGACCCTACACACTACTCCCTAGACCCTACACACTACTCCCTAGACCCTACACACTATACTCCCTAGACCCTACACACTATACTCCCTAGACCCTACACACTATACTCCCTAGACCCTACACACTATACTCCCTAGACCCTACACACCATACTGACTACACACTATACTCCCTACACACTATACTCCCTAGACCCTACACTCCCTAGACCCTACACTCCCTAGACCCTACACACCATACTCCCTACACACCATACTCCCTACACACCATACTCCCTACACACCATACTCCCTACACACCATACTCCCTACACACTATACTGAATACACACTACTCCCTAGACCCTACACACTATACTCCCTACACACTATACTCCCTACACACTATACTCCCTAGACCCTACACTCCCTAGACCCTACACACCATACTCCCTACACACCATACTCCCTAGACCCTACACACTACTCCCTAGACCCTACACACTACTCCCTAGACCCTACACACTACTCCCTAGACCCTACACACTATACTCCCTAGACCCTACACACCATACTCCCTACACACTATACTCCCTACACACTATACTCCCTACACACTATACTCCCTACACACTATACTCCCTACACACTACACTCCCTAGACCCTACACTCCCTAGACCCTACACACCATACTCCCTACACACCATACTCCCTACACACCATACTCCCTACACACCATACTCCCTACACACTATACTGAATACACACTACTCCCTAGACCCTACACACTATACTCCCTACACACTATACTCCCTACACACTATACTCCCTACACACTATACTCCCTAGACCCTACACTCCCTAGACCCTACACACGATACTCCCTACACACCATACTCCCTACACACCATACTCCCTACACACTATACTCCCTACACACTATACTCCCTACACACTACACACCATACTGACTACTCCCTAGACCCTACACACCATACTGACTACACACTAGACCCCCTACACACTAGACCCCCTACACACTAGACCCCCTACACACTAGACCCCCTACACACTAGACCCCCTACACACTAGACCCCCTACACACTACTCCCTAGACCCTACACACCACTCCCTAGACCCTACACACCATACTCCCTACACACCATACTCCCTACACACCATACTCCCTACACACCATACTCCCTAGACCCTACACTCCCTAGACCCTACACTCCCTAGACCCTACACTCCCTACACACCATACTCCCTCACCATACTCCCTACACACCATACTCCCTACACACCATACTCCCTACACACCATACTGACTACACACTACTCCCTAGACCCTACACACCATACTGACTACACACTACTCCCTAGACCCTACACACTAGACCCCCTACACACTAGACCCCCTACACACTAGACCCCCTACACACTATACTCCCTACACACTACTCCCTAGACCCTACACACCATACTCCCTACACACCATACTCCCTACACACTACTCCCTAGACCCTACACACTATACTCCCTACACACTATACTCCCTACACACTATACTCCCTACACACTATACTCCCTACACACTATACTCCCTACACACTACTCCCTAGACCCTACACACCATACTCCCTACACACTATACTCCCTACACACTATACTCCCTACACACTATACTCCCTACACACTATACTCCCTAGACCCTACACTCCCTAGACCCTACACTCCCTAGACCCTACACTCCCTAGACCCTACACACCATACTCCCTACACACCATACTCCCTACACACCATACTCCCTACACACCATACTCCCTACACACCATACTCCCTACACACCATACTGACTACACACTACTCCCTAGACCCTACACACTAGACCCCCTACACACTAGACCCCCTACACACTACACTCCCTACACACTACACTCCCTAGACCCTACACTCCCTAGACCCTACACTCCCTAGACCCTACACTCCCTAGACCCTACACTCCCTAGACCCTACACACTATACTCCCTACACACTATACTCCCTACACACTATACTCCCTACACACTATACTCCCTACACACTATACTCCCTACACACTATACTCCCTACACACTATACTCCCTACACCCTATACTCCCTACTCCCTACACACCATACTCCCTACACACCATACTCCCTACACACTATACTGACTACACACTATACTCCCTACACACCATACTGACTACACACTACTCCCTAGACCCTACTCCCTAGACCCCCTACACACTAGACCCCCTACACACCAGACCCCCTACACACCAGACCCCCTACACACCAGACCCCCTACACACCAGACCCCCTACACACCATACTCCCTACACACCATACTCCCTACACACCATACTGACTACACACTATACTGACTACACACTACTCCCTAGACCCTACACACTATACTCCCTACACACTATACTCCCTAGACCCTACACTCCCTAGACCCTACACTCCCTAGACCCTACACACCATACTCCCTACACACCATACTCCCTACACACCATACTCCCTACACACCATACTCCCTACACACCATACTCCCTACACACCATACTCCCTACACACTATACTGACTACACACTATACTCCCTACACACTATACTGACTACACACTATACTCCCTAGACCCTACACACCATACTGACTACACACTACTCCCTAGACCCTACACACTAGACCCCCTACACACTAGACCCCCTACACACTAGACCCCCTACACACTAGACCCCCTACACACTATACTCCCTACACACTATACTCCCTACACACTATACTCCCTACACACTACTCCCTAGACCCTACACACTATACTCCCTACACACTACTCCCTACACACTATACTGACTACACACTACTCCCTAATCCCTCCACACTAATCCCTACACACTACTCCCTACACACTATACTGACTACACACTACTCCCTAATCCCTCCACACTAATCCCTCCACACTACTCCCTACACACGATACTCCCTACACACGATACTCCCTACACACGATACTCCCTACACACGATACTCCCTACACACGATACTCCCTACACACGATACTCCCTACACACGATACTCCCTACACACGATACTCCCTAGACCCTACACTCCCTAGACCCTACACTCCCTAGACCCTACACTCCCTAGACCCTACACTCCCTAGACCCTACACTCCCTAGACCCTACACTCCCTAGACCCTACACTCCCTAGACCCTACACTCCCTAGACCCTACACACCATACTAACTACACACTATACTGACTACACACTACTCCCTAATCCCTCCACACTAATCCCTCCACACTAATCCCTACACACTACTCCCTACACACTAACCCTGTGCACTATTCCCTACAGAGAGCTGTACACTCTGTTCTCTACACAACATGCTAAACCCCTACACTAATAAAAATCACAGTGATGTGTAATTATTAAACATTCCATGTGTTCATCTCGACCAACAGCAAAGAACAACACAAATGATCAGTAACCGGATGTTTGAGAGAATTTATTCATAAACTTGAAATTATTTTTTAAAATTCAGTGAAATTATGGACAACTATGAGCTCCTGACTGTGTGTACATACAGAACTGTAGAATCAACTGTAGACGTCCGATTGCGTCACTGCACAGAGCCACACACACTTACATTTAACAACTGGTTAATTACTGCACTACACCCTCTTCCCTCCACCCTACTGTCTATGCTCCAGTTCCCTACAACCTATTCCCTGGATTTGAAATGCAGGAATATAAGATGGGATCTTCATTGCATATCACTCGCACACATGCGTTAAGAGCGATTAGGAGTTGTTAGTCCACCTACGTTTTTGTGAAGGTGGATGGATCTGCTTTACTGGGACACTGAAAAGCCCTCAGCAAGAGAGAGACCTGGACGTGTGAGAAGACAGAAGGGAAACAGGAGAAGAAGAAAAGTGAGGAATTTAGTTCAGAAACAGGAAGAAAGGGAGAGAAAACAAGAGACAGGAAGAAATAAGGAGTTGAGTGTTGTAAGGAGTTAAACATCAGCAGAGTGAAGAGACGCCAGGTGAGGTGAAGAAGAAGAGCTCGGTAGTTTTCTAGAGAGCGCCCTCTGTGCTGAGAGCAGGAGAACTGCGTGCTAGAACCGACCGAACTCCAGCGTCTCAGGCTACAGTGTGTGTGTGCGCGCGTGTGTTCTCTCACCCAGGTCTTGGTTTCGATGCCGAGCTGCAGCAGGATGGTGAAGAGGGCGAGCGTGGTGATGGGCGTGCCCCAGGTGAACAGATCCACATCCGAGTCGGAGTACGCCTGCACAGGGCCGGGGGACGTTAGCCAACGACATCATCATGTCTCAGAATTATTGTTCATTAAAGAGAACACACTAATGTGTCAAACACACGTCAACTCACAAAGTAAGGGATGAAAAAACAGATGAGACTTTGGTAGAAGGCATCGATCATATTCATCCAGAACATGTACGGCTTGTATTCCTGAAAGTCAACAACAACAAACTGTTCAGTTTCAGAAAGCATCAAAGAGACAGTAATGAATAAACGGTGGTGGTGGTGCCGGTGCTACGGAGCAGCTGTGGTGGCGGTTGTGGCTGTACGGAGCGGTGCGGGTGCAGGGGGCGCTAGAGAGCACTAGTGGTGGTGAAGATAACGAGCCCATAATGAGATGTTTAACTAGAGGGAGTGATGTAATCAGCAGCGCTGCCGTCTTCACTCGTGCAGTCAGTGTGTTCACATGGTGAGAGCTCGTGACTGCGGGACTGGACACGGAGCGGAGCAGGAAAGGAGACAGACGCCCGAGATCAGAACGAGCTTTACGTACAGACACGCTAAAGCTAAAGGCTAGAAGAGCGTCTCCAGGCAGCTTCTTATTCCTCTGACGACTTTGTTTTACTTTCCTCAGTTTCAAGGCATTTCAGTGACCAATGTGGGTTTTTTTTTTTTCCCTTCTTTAGCAGAATCAATCAGAGTTCCATCACATTCGTCCAGGTGTGTGTTAAAGGCTGGTGCGGTGTGTAGGAGAGCACGGGGAAGAGCTGTGCAGCTGCAGGTTCCTCACTCGAGTGTGAATGATTCCCAGAGTCTCGGCTCCCTTAACGTACAGCGTTTACTGAAACCCACTGCAGGGGGAACGACATCAACAGACACCCGGGTCCAAACAAACAAACAAACAAACAACAAACGATAACTTGGAGAGCGGGGGAACGCCGTGCCACATCCGCTAAAAAGAATAAATCACACACACACACACACACACACACACACACTGCAGTCTGAGAATACTGACTACAGATACAAACATGCAAGCTCAGCAACCTGCATCAATCACACACACACACACACACACACACACACACACACACACACCCCTCTGTTCTGCTCATTTATCCGTTTGTTGTTTATGTAGCTAGCTATTCCTCATAATAACCGTCCCAACTATTTATCAAACTATTAATGATTAAAAATGCGACAAATAAAGATTTACTAATTGTGTTCATTTAAGACTGGATTAGGACATCAGGGTCGAGTTCTCTCTCAAACACTGAGACACTGAGGAAGAACGAGAAACGTGATACTGAAACAAATGGGAGAAAAATGATTTTAGGAATATATATATATATATATATATATATATATATATATATATATATATATATATATATATATATAGGCAAGACAGACTTAATAAAAGTGAATAAAAATAGTGAAGAAATGATTAAAAGTAAGAAAAATGTAAATATGAAATGAAGAAAGAAAAACAATAATCAAAGAGAACAAAACTAAAGGTTGATATCAGTTGAGTAATAATGAAGCAGTTTGATTTGTCGTGTTTTAATATATAATATGTGATCATCAGTCTGCGTCAGGATCCGTCTCTTCATCGTCTCGTCTAATGAATAATTAAAACAGACTAAAGACGAAACGATGGAAGTTCTGGAATCTTGAGGGATTCGTTAATCCGAGCACACGGAGCGGAGCCGCAGCGGTCCGCTCATCACGCTGCCTTTCATTTGATTTGATTATCACTTTAACGTTCAGCAGACGCTTTTCCACAGCTGAGCTCCGGGACGCGCTCCAGAGCGCCTCGGCGCGGTTCACTCCCTCAGGACTCGGACGCGCTCCTCTCCGTCCTCCAGCTCGTGTGGAGACGCCGCGTCACCCAGCTGCTGCTGCTTCAGCCTCGGGCCTCAATTCATTACAGCAAACACGTCCCCGGCGCAGGACCGAACCAAACCCACTTCCGAAAAAACAACTCCTCCTGTTCCTACATGCTGAACATTCATCTGCAGTAACAGAGCTACCGCCTGCCAGACAGACGGCCTGACGCGCGGCTAACGCCAACGCTTCGCTCTGTAACCTTCACATTACAGTTTAGAATAATAATTATAATAAAAACAATATTACATACAAGTTCAGAATTTATGCCCAGGTTCCCAAAAGAAAAGAATCCCTATACATCACACCTTCTCCGTTCGTGACTGGTTGTTGCCTTGATGGGAGAGCGCGCTAATAGGGGCGGACGGGAACTGGCTAAAATTAGGGATTTAAAAAGAACATTTCCTGGGTAAGTCTTGTTCAGAATGAGATTAATCCAGACTAAACAAGCTTTTCCCCACCAGTTGATTAGTCGTAATCACAACAGCGCCCCCTAGCGACCCCTAGCACCAGCCTGTGCGGCCCGTACCGTCGGAAGTGAAGCGTACCTCTGAGTTCTGTCCGTTCATATAGAGCTGAGGTAGTTCCTGCAGGGTCTCGGCGGACACGTCTTTGTCCAGCGTGCCGGTGATGAGCTGCGGGAACGCCGAGAACATCAGGTTGAAGAAGATCAGGTACCACTGATCCACCATGGCCGAGCCGGAGAACCCGCAGTAGAACTGATACCAGAAGATGAGCGCCACGAACATCTGAGCAGAGCACAAAGCGAAACGTAAGCACGAGACAACGAGTCTGAGAGTCTACAGTCATCATAAACCACGCGTCTTCGTTACGCTGAGACACAGAGAGACACCACAGCGTGTGGAGGTCACCACGGACTCTTATTATCGCGGGGCAATCTATTCCGAACGTGATTAGCTTCATCAGCCGGGCGCCGCTGAAAGGTTCAGCGCGTTAAAGAGGCAGTGTGTAACTATAACAGCCTTAATTTGAGCTGGGGGTTTAGCACTAGCGGGTTTCAGGCATTATCGTCTCTCAATCATCTCACAACGCTAAAGAATCCCCGCTTGTTAGCGGCTTTACTGTATCTTCTTAATTTTATAAGGATCAGATCTGAAATCAGACTGAAATAACAGAAGTCAAATTTTAGCTAGTTAGCAAACCGCACTTGGTAAATATTAAAGCCGCTTATCATCTCATGTGGCAGCTTTATCGTCCTCAGGGAACGCTTTTACATTATTATTTTTAAAAATATATATATTTTTTCCCCTCATATTCTAGGATGCACAAGTGACTATTAAAATCATGACATTATTTTCGAGTTATCTTTAACTTAATGTTTCTAGTCACTCACTGATTCACAAAGCCTAGTTCTGTACGAGATGGTTAGCTAGCAATCACAACATCAGCACCACCTCAGGTCAAGTGCAGTGATTTCTTTAGCTGGAAAATAAAATGTCCACCAAATGCGAGGAAAAAGAAAGAAAAGAACAAGAAAAAAAAAAAAAAAGACTTAAGCTTAAAGTCTATCAAAATGGCTGCTGCCATTAGCGCCGCTATCTCTAAAGCAGTCAACGAGGTAAACATGGTGAGATCGCTAACTGTTTATTGCTAACACGTTACAAAAGTCATCGCTATGGAGTTTTTACGCAGATCTGACAAGCCTGCTAACGTTTGTAAAAGTTTCAAGAATCAAGCAGGCAGCAGCGAGGATCAGCGGAAAATGTAGCTAGCTAGAATGTCAGCTAATAATACAACGCATGCTAACTTGCTATCTACTGTATTCCCATTTTACAGTTAATACATAAGATTTCGTTAGTGTTTGTTAGCTAGATATCATTATAGTAGTAGTAGTGTTAAATGATGGCTAAACCTGACCCGGGTATTCCAGCCTGAAATCACGATTTTGTTTAAACAAAAGAGGCGTTTCAGCGAGCCGCGGCTCCTTACAGCGTTTTTGTAGAAGAAGTAGAGGATCATGTTGGCCAGGCGGGAGTAGCACCAGTGACCATGAACCAGGAGGAGCTTCTGCAGGTACTGAAAGCGAGGAAGAGCGAAATCGCTGGCCATCACCGCCTGCACACACACACACACACACACACACCAATCAGAGTGACATACCAACACACACAGTAAGCACCACGAAGCGTGAAATACTCCAACTGCTGTGCGTGTTGTACAGTTAATACGTTTATCCCGGCATCTAAATTCAGCAGTAAATTCTACAAATAAACGAGCAGGGAAAGTAAATCTCCGTGTAGCCGTGCGAGGATATGGGGACGTGTCCAAACACACCGGGGCTCTACAGGATTAAAAGGAGATCAGGTTGTAAAAGGGAAACGCTTGTTAATCATGTAGACTGCGCTCAGTGGGAGGAGGAAATTGAGTAGCTCCACACCAGCCAAACTGGCAGCACCAATTAATTCATCAGGCCCGAGTCCATTTTAACCGGCTGATGATGGAGTGTGGAGCAGATGTGCCGCCCCCCCCCCCCTCTCGCAGGGTTAATTGGTGCACTTATTCATTTGTATAAATGTTTACTTCTGAGTTCGGGACACGGTCTTTGGCACAGAGACAGGGCTGGGGGCGGGGCTGAGGGTGAGGGTGAAGGGGGGGCAATGACGGTTACCATTAGTTACCCCACAGACCCCCAGAGCGAAATGGAAACTGACACATGAATGTAGTGTAGATGTAAAGTGTGATGTAATAAAGTGCAGATCAGCCTGTAAAGTATAAAAGCATAAAAAAAGCTTTTATAAAAAAGTGTCAAGAAAAAAAGTGATTATCCTTTACACTTTCCATCACTCTTTTTTTTTTTTAAAGTGTAAAGCATCATTTATAAAAGGATAGAGAACAAAGTACAACACAAAGGATGAAGCACAAAATATATAGTGTAAAGTTTACAATGCAAAGCAGAAAATATACAGTGACAATAAGGAGCGGTGACCTTAACCGAAGGACATCAGAGATAAAGTACAGTCGCCAAAGGCTTTTCTATTTTTGCGCAGCAGAAAAAAAAAAAGGTGTGTGTGTGTGTGTGTTAACTCAGCAGTCCTGCTTCACTGAATATCTTGTTTATCCTCTCAGCTCTGCACTTACCTGCATGCCCTCCTGCCCTGAGATGCCCACACCAACATCTGCCACCTGGATCATACTGACATCATTAGCCCCATCACCTAGGAGCAACCAGAGAGAGAGAGAGAGAGAGAGAGAGAGAGAGAGAGAGAGAGAGAGAGAGAGGGGGGAGGGAGAGAGACAGAGAGAGAGAGAGAGACAGAGAGAGAGAGAGACGGAGAGAGAGAGAGGGGAGGGAGAGAGAGAGAGACAGAGAGAGACAGAGACAGAGAGAGAGAGGGGAGGGAGAGAGAGAGAGACGGAGAGACAGAGAGAGAGAGGGGGGGGAGAGAGAGAGAGAGAGGGGAGGGAGAGAGAGAGAAGACGAGGAGAGACAGAGAGAGAGGGGGGGAGAGAGAGAAGAGACAGAGAGAGAGACGGAGAGAGAGAGAGAGAGAGAGACAGAGAAGACAGAGAGAGCAGAGAGAGAGAGAGAGAGAGAGGCGAGAGACAGAGAGACAGAGCCGCAGAAGAGGGGAGGGAGAAGAGAGAGAAAGACAGAAGAGAGACAGGCGGGGGGGAAGGAGAGAGAGGACAAGAGAGAGACGGAAGAGAGAGAGAGAGGAGGGGGGGGGGGGGGGGGGGGGGGGGGGGGGGGGGAAGAGAGAGAGACAGAGGAGAGAGATCGGAGAGAGAGAGAGAGAGAGAAGAGACAGAGCGACAGAGAGAGACAGAGACAGAAGAGAGAGAGAGAGAGAACAGAGACAGAGAGAGAGAGAGAGAGAGAGAGAGAGAGAGACAGAGAGAGAGAGACAGAGAGACGGAGAGAGAGACGGAGAGAGAGAGAGAGAGACAGACAGAGAGACAGAGAGAGGGGGGGGGGGGCAGCATGTTAGAAGAAAGCAATGATGAAAGAAATTAGTTCTTGTTCCTGCTCAGGTTCTGGTACTTTGATTCAAATGACAAACGATTAGGGGCGGAGCCTGCATGTCATCTGGCCGGAACCAGCGATCAGAGGACGTGACACAACCTGAGGTCATAAGTGATCTTCCAAGATGGCGCCAGTGAGGTCGGCTGCCGTCACGACTGCTCCGACCGACTTTACTTTATAAGCATTTCACTGCATATCGTACTGTGTATGACTGTGTATGTGACAAATAAAATTTGAATTTGATCTGCATGCTGGCTTTTTCCTTTTTCCACGTGCTTTACTTGCTTTTTCGACACATTTTACCCGTCTGTTGTTCGTCTGAGCTGTGAACGCACAGGTGTCTTCACTTCTTCATCGGCTTTCAGGGGAGCAAACAGGTGAAAGTGGGATGGACTGAGATCAGGACTGTAGGCAGGAGGCTTTAGGTCACGTGAGATCACGACACCTCTCTGACCTCAGTCCTCTGTGTTTAATCCCATGTTCAGTCTTCAGCTCTTCAATAAGCGTCTCACTGTAACGAGCTCTGCTGATTGTTGAACCTTTCCCCTGATGATGTTCCAATACTTCTGGCCCTTGAGAAGTCCAGAAAACTAAGAAACCCTCACCTTCACTAGAGTAACGCTCCACATTTTATTTGCAGAAATCCAAACACCCTTGTTTACGCTCTTCTGCACCAGGTTCACCCTCAAATATCACCCAGAATCACACCAGTGACGGGGAGACGCAGGCCAAAAACAGGACGTAAAACACAAACCAGCAAAAAACTAAACGTGTAGCTGCTGAATTAGCGGCGTAATATAATAACAACCCAAACGCGTGTGTGAGGGTCAAACGAGGACAACAAAACAATCGCTGTTTACACCACTGAACCTATTCAACTAGCTGGGTTTTGAAGTGCGAGCCAAGATATTGTTTCGCGAGACACTTTAATGAAGAAGTGAGAAATAAAACACTCCCCGTCACGTTGCTTAGTTTCCTATAACAGCATGAACGCAGGTTGTTGTCCATTAAACAAACATGGCCTGAAAGAAGAGTTGGTGTTAACGCTGTGCAAGACCTCGACACGCGTTTACTGTTTACGGCTCTCACGCGGCGTCGCCAGGGGACGTTCAGTGCTTTGCTAATCTTTTTAAATTAGCATTGCGTTATTACAGCACACACGCGCTTGTGTCATTAGCACAAACATGGCACTTAAAACCTTATTAACAAAGCAGACGTGGAGAACATTTACATCCCACAGTGACCTCTGAGCATCGCTCTCGCCCAAAGTGTGTGTGTGTGTCTCTCTCTCTCTCTCCCCCCCGTGTGTGTGTGTGTCTCTCTGTGTGTGTGTCTCCCAGTGTGTGTCTCTGGATGGAGAAGGGACAGGTTTTGGTGGACAGTGGTTTGGGTGTGGCAGAGATATCTGTGTGTGTCTCTCTCCCAGTGTGTCTCTCTCTCTCTTGTGTCTCTCTCACTGTGTGTGTGTCTCTCTCTCGCTGTGTGTCTCTCTCTCTCTCTCTCCCGAGTGTGTGTCTCTCTATCTGTGTGTGTGTCTCTCTCTCTCCCAGTGTGTGTGTGTGTCTCTCTCTGTGTGTCTCTCCCCGTGTGTCTCTCTTTGTGTGTGTGTCTCTCTCTCTCTGTGTGTGTGTGTCTCTCTCCCCCCCCCCGTGTGTGTGTCTCTCCCCCCCCCCCCTTGTGTGTGTGTCTCTCTCTCTCTCTCACCATCTGGATAGTTAGCTGTGCTGCCTGGGATTATACAGTGAGGACGGCGAACACACAGCACGACCCGTCATCATGACCGTCACTTTGGAAACGTTTACCGCTCAGAAAGACACACATACATACATACACATACACACATACACATACACACACACACACACACACACACACACACACACACACACACACACATACACACACACATACACACACACATACACACACACATACACACACACATACACACACACACACTTCAGTCTCCAAATTTGGAGATGGAATGAAGATGCATATGATGACAAAAATGACTGAATGGCTGGACAGAGTTAGAGGACAGATTGGTGGGGGGACGGATAGAACAAGTGATGGATGAATGCAAGAGTAAATAAATGGACGGATGGACGGATAAAATGTTGAATGGATGGAAGTGTATATAAATGGATGGGTGGATGGTTAGAAAGAATGATGAATAGATGCAAGGATGGATGAGAAGATGGATAAGTGGACGGATGGACGGGTGAATGCATGAGTGGATGGAAGGAATAGTGAACGCATGATTCACGGATGAGTGAATGGAAAGGAGGATGAACTTTATTGAGGTCCAAGGAGAAATCGGTAAACCACACTCTCTATATAAGGGTAAATCTGTGGCACAGAGATAAAAAAATAATAATTGGAACGTGATGGAATGCAATGATCGGTTGTGTAAAAGCTTACCTATGGCCAAGGTCATGACCTTGAGCTTGTTGCGCACCAGTTTGACCACCATGCTCTTCTGCAACGGTGTGGAGCGGCAGCATAACACCGACCTGCAGCTCCGAGCCACGGCCAGGAACTTATCCTCCAGACTCTTGTCCAGAGCGAAGGCCAGAGTGCGGCCGTCAATCACCAAACCCAGGCGGTGCACCAGGAATGGGCCTGAGGGGGCGGAGCCAGAGCCTGGAGACAGGAAGTGCACGCTGGTGTAGTCCTGCTGGACAAGCTGCGTGGCGTGGGGGTCCAGTGAGGAACTGCATAGGAACTTAGCCTGGATGTAGTGCAGACTTTCATCGAGTAGAACAGCACAGGCCTCCTGAGGAACACCGCAGAGAGAGAGAGAGAGAGATCTGAATATCTGTACAGAATACTGACATTTGATAAATACAGTAAATAGACAGAAGAACATCTGGATCGAGCCAGATCACGGATGCAGCAAACGATGCAGATCATTTTAAACATCTCCAGTCCACTTCAAAAGAAGATCTCCTGCCAAGTCGAGTGTGTTTTCTGTGCGCAGAGGAAGGAAGGGTGGACCAGCAAACCGGCCCAGTTTGTTCCATCGGAAATTTCCACATTTAACAGAACAGATGCTTCGGTTTTAAATGAAAAACATAAAAAATGTCCAGAGAGCCGAGCTTCATCTACAGCTTTGGATTTTGGATTTGAAAAAACAAAAACCCAGCAGAAAATGATGACACACTTCGCTAACATGGACCATAATGTAAAACATACCAGAATGAAACGCTAAGCTACGTTAGTCCAGTTTTAAGTTAAGTTGTAAGATTAGCTCCATACGGCGGCCGGTGAGACAGCGGAGTTAAATAGAGTCGAGTGTCTGCTATAAAATTATCATCATCATGCGTGCATTGCAAAGAATCTACACATTTGAAAGAACTTTTGCCAATCTCATGTTAGCTTAAGGCTAAAACACACACTGATGCAAGTGGAGTGAACCTGCTGCCTTCCTAAGGAATAAGAGTCGGTAACGGGGCGGACCTGCGAGTCTGCGTTCAGCGTGATGATCTCCTCCTCGGGGTCGAGCAGCTTGCAGGCGTAGGCGATGTTGATGGCCGTCTCCTGCTTGTCCCCCGTCAGAACCCAGATCTGCAGCCCCGCCTTCCTCAGCGCAGCGATAGTCTCGGGCACGCCGTCCTGCAGCCGGTCCTCGATCCCCGTCGCCCCTGGCAACCAAACAAATGAGGTTTTAATTACATTTAATCCTCCGTGAAATAATCCATGGTAGAATCGCTTTCTTAAAACACATTTTACGCTTCAATATTAGCTAGCCATTTAAGCTACGAAAGGCTAAACGTTACACTGAAATACTCCAGCAAAAAAGCTAACACGGAGCTAGTTATTACACTGCGTAATCCCAGGTCGCTAGCATTAAACTAGCCTTTAGAAGAGTGTAAAACGGCAGAATAGCTACAAAACTAGTCGGACGTTAGCCAGGTGTCGTGTTGTGTATAATTACAGCCATAGTTAGAATATCTAACTGTAGCCAGGGTCACCATCAAGTTAGCGAAGGTTAATCTAGCTATTACATTTGTGTGAATTGGTTGTCAGGGTTGTTAGCAAGCTAGCTAGCTAGCTAGCATCATGCTAACTACGATAGGGTGTAAATGAGTAAGGAGTGAGCGGTTCTGACCCAGCAGGTGAAGATCGGTCTCCAGTCGTAGTGCGGATTCAAACAGCAGCTCCTCTCGTCCCTGAATGGCCGTCTCGGCCTCTAGGTGGCGCCGCAACCAGCAGGCGTATTCTTCTTTACTGAGGACCTGAAGAACAAAATCGGGAACTTAAATTTGAATTAAAACACTCAGGATGACATCAGAACATACAAACGCATCATCACCCCCCCCCCCCCCCCCCCAACGCACACGTTAGTGCGATCTAGACATGTGAAGGCTACCGACGTGATGCCATTAGCGCATCCTTGCTTGGGCTCCTTTACAGCGCAGAGCTATCGTTGGCTAATGCCAGTGTGATTAACAAAGGGCGGGTGGGGGGTGTGGACAAGACAGGCCCCTCCCACCAAAACAGCGCACTGTGCTCTGCCTAATGAGCTCGTTATTTCTCCACCATGGGTTAACTTTTTCATGTCACGTTCACAGCTTTCTCAAAACAAACAGAAGAAGAATAGAAGAATAGATCACTTGTGGGGGATCGATGGCAAACAAAAGGTGTGAAAAAGCGTTAAAAAAACAAAGCAAGTTTCAGATCAAATGCTGAAAAACACCAGCACCAGGAGGTCCATGTGAGCGTGTGAACATGATTTATCACATCGCCTGGAAAGTATGGAAGCAGGAGGTGACAGAGAGAGAGAGAGAGAGAGTTAAAGCAGTTTTGGTAGGACCATCTGTACAGGACACTCGCACTCAGCGAGACACGCCCACACCTCTCCGCTTACCTTCTTGGCGATGCACAGAGTGCGCAGGCCGTCGGCGGCGTACAAGTTCAAGTAGTGCTGGGTTTTGTAGAGAATTTTGCGCTGCCGTTTGCCTTTGGAGTCGTCTGCAATGGAGGTTAAACAGAATTCAGCAAGAATGAATCAACGAGAGACGATATCGACTCGACTCGACTCGGCGATGAGGTTCGAACAAAACGGGGGCAACACAAACAAGGTGGATGTACTGTAGCAGCCGTGGAAATGAGACGTGGAAGAACAACTTAAGAACACCACACTGGTTAAACTGGTTAATGACTAAGGAAAAGTCAAACTTCTTACAGTTCCTCATTTACCCTGTTTTTGCTAACATTGCTAGCATTAAGACCAGAACAACTGTCTATAAACTAAAGACAGGGACACGCCCACTACTGACCAGCCAAAAGAAAATCCCATATAAATGACACCACATCAACCACTGTGGCCATGTCTGCTCGAACGGCCCGTGTGTTATCTCACCACATTACGATTAGTCACATTATTGAGCTGTCCATTTGAGACATACATTGAGCTGTCCATTTGAGACATGCATTGAGCTGTCCATTTGAGACATGCATTGAGCTGTCCATTTGAGACATACATTGAGCTGTCCATTTGAGACATGCATTGAGCTGTCCATTTGAGACATGCATTGAGCTGTCCATTTGAGACATACATTGAGCTGTCCATTTGAGACATGCATTGAGCTGTCCATTTGAGACATGCATTGAGCTGTCCATTTGAGACATACATTGAGCTGTCCATTTGAGACATACATCGAGCTGTCCATTTGTCTTTGGAGGTTCAGGCTTCAGTAAGCCATGCTGTGTCGTTTCTGTTTCTCCTGCACTCTGTCTCTACATGGGAAACTACCACATTGATTGGCTCTGTTGAGCGATGGGTATGGCCACGCCCACCTTGAGAGAAAACATGCCAGGTTAAAAGCATCAGGGTCCGGATGGAACCGTCACTCGGTCCGGATCGCCGTTTAGTGACCGAGAAATAAAGGGTGTTTTTAACTAGTAAACTGTCTGAGCTACTGTGTCCTGACAGGAAACCCACACCAGAGCGGAGTGAGATTATCTTTCCAAACACAGCCAAGAGTGGGCGAAAGCGCCAAACCTCGGGCCGCCTCGCCACCCTGTGATTCATCAGCAGGCTGCGCAACGTCGGCTTGCCAATACGACTTGTTTTTCTGCTTGGCTCCGCGCCACCTGCTTCCTACAGCCACATGACAGAAGGAGACGACTTCATCTCTGGCGACCGTCTGCAACCGCTGTGTGTGTGTGTGTGTGTGTGTGTGTGTGTTTTTAAACAGTTTGGAATGTTACTGGGATCAGACTCGTCCGACCGAAGCCAAAATAACAGCCGAGGAACAGAAGCCAAACGATCAGCCAAACGGATATCTAAACCCTTTTTTAAACAACACTGTAGTGCAGCGCTGCACGATTCCTTCTAAATCATTTACATTATGAATTTATGTAGAAAGCTAAAGTACCGTCACATGACCTGAGGACATCATCGCTACACCTGTAGCCTCAATAAAAACCGCAAGGGTTATGAATGTGCATCATTATGCAAATTAGCCAGCTAGCCGTGAAAAGCAGTGCAGTTTCAATCCCGGAGTCTCAATTTGTCACCGATTTCAGCGTTTCCATGACGACCACAAATTTGTTCTCTAAAATCAGTAAATGTTAACAAGCTCGCTGGAATGAACTCGATTCTGTGGCTAAAAGAAATCTCCAGGTGCCACGTTGTTGACATTTAGTCATTTGCACATCAGACGTGGTTGGCTCAACTTGGCCATTTGATCTCCATTTATGTTGCTATGGCGACTATGACTTTTACATTTTTTTTTACTAACATGACGGTACAAATCTAGCGAGTATAAATCAGGATCTGTGGCTACATGAAGTTAACATACAGTGTGAAGATTAATCATTATAATATAATCACACATGATTGGTTCAAAGCTGTTGAGCGTTTCATGCATATCCCCGCCCCCTAATTATCTCGCATTATAAATATCCTTATAAATGTCCGTTTGCATCTTTGATCCATCGCCCCGTTATTGGCGAACACAACGCGCAGGTCACTGTTGAACAAACGCGGCCGTGTTGGTTTTTCCAGCTCAGCATGCAGGCCAGGTCTGCGCCGTGTTGTGTTGTTTGTTTACACACTTCAAAGGTGTGGTATTGGTTCTGGGCTGCCACTTCCCTTCATGTGCGCTACCACTGGCCGGGTCTGCTTTTACTCCATCGTCCTCTGAATGGAGTCTTTGTAGAACCTGGAGCTGCTGAACCGTGACTGGAGCTCCTGGTTGTGGTCACATGACCTTCTCTCGCTCTCTCCTTCAGCCACGTCAGATTTCCAGCCCTGTTTTTTTTTTTCCCTTCAGCTCCAAGTTAGCAATGAAACCTGAATGTACTGCTGATTGAGTTAGGTTTGAGTTTGTTTTTTCAATTTGACCCAAACTGGCTCTGATGTGGGTGGAGCAGAATGACAGGGGGAGTGGCATGTCACTACAGAGTAATTTAAGCCAAGATCATAACATTGGAAAAACAAAACACACCAAATAAGCGCAATCTTTTCATCTGTGAGACAACTTTTCTTATTTTAGGTCTTTTTTTTTTTTTTTTAAAGAGTTTGCTGACAAATCTAGGGATCTAGTCCACCAATCACTGACGACCATTACCTTAACCGACCAATCAACAAGCTCCATTATCCCTACAGGCCAATGACCGACCACTATTATCCAGCCTATTATCCACTGAACATTACCAGGCTAAATAAACGTAATTTCACAAAATACTAAGAGAAATACAGATGTGATGAATATTGTTAAAAATGGTAATAATGGCAAATTATGCTAGCGATCCAAATCCGAGTCATGGCGCGTTGGTACCTGTGGCTGGCGGTCTGATGAGGTCCATGATGACCGAGTCGGCTCCTTTGGTATAAACGGTGATCTGCTCGGTGAGCGGATGTCGCACCACCACGGACATGCGCTTCCGCGTGGAGTCGAAGCCCAGCGTGTGCAGCAGCTCGAAGCTCAGCTTCCCCACATGCGGCAACTCCACGGTCACCTGATCCGCCAGACGGCCCGCCAGAGCGCAGTTGTAGGCGCGGGCGGCGTAGACCAGGGCCGCTTCGTCGGGAGACTCGGCTTCGTAACGGAGCTCCCCTTCGTCCCGAGCGGACGCCTTGGCCGGGTCGTGTCCTAGCGGGACGGCGCTGAAGGCCTGCTGCAGACGCTCCTCGTCCAGCTTGGCGAGCGCGCTCTCGGCGGACGGAGAGGACAGCGCGCTGGGGGTGGCGCGCTGAGACGAGGAGCGGTTGGTGGTCAGGCTGGACGAGCTGCTGTTGTTGGAGCCTGACGTCAAGCGACTCGGCGTGAAGCGCTTAATAAAGTCCTCGATGGTCTTCACCGGGGACTTCAGCTCGAAACGCCGCACCTACAAATTAATCACCTTATCAATGTTTCCAAGAACTTGGACCCCACATTTAAAATAGATTTAAATATCTAATTTATTCAATATAAACTCTTCACAAGAAATGAACTGATACTGACCGAGACTGCTGTAAATAAACATATAAAAAATTAACTTGAAATAAATGAAAAATGTATGTTTTTACTGTGCTAATGTTCACTTGCATGTGTTTACTTATGTTTTTGTGTTTGTCATTAAAGTACTAGAATGAGTAGTAATAATTCTTATATAAAAAATTATCTAATAATAATCCAATATAATGTAATTATTACTACTAATGAAAACTTTACCAGATAATATTTTAGTAAAATTTAAAGATTAGAATATTGTAATAGAGTTTATAGAATAATTCATAAATAATATAATATAATAAAATAAAAAAAACGTCATCATATTGATTTCTTGAGTTTACATCTACATCTAGGCATTTGGCCGACGCCCTTAACCAGAGCGACTCATTATCTCATTATACATCTGAGCAGTTGGGGTTAAGGGCCTTGCTCAAGGGCCCAACAAGGACAACTTGGTGGTCGTGGGACTTGAACCTGGGACCTTCCTAACCGTAGTCCAATGCCTTAACCACTGAGCGACCCCTGACCTAATGCGCATTAGGCTGAGGGACACGCCCACGTAGATCCTGGTACTGATTAGTTATGGGAGGTGCAGCCGTTACGGTTATCAACATACACACACACCATATATACACACACATATATACGCGCACGCACGCACTGCAGCGAACACCGCACATCGCACACATGCCACACACACACACACACACACACACACACACATCACACATCACACATACACCGCCACATACACACACAGACATACACATCGCACACATACCACGCACACATACACATCGGCACACACATACAACACGCACACATACACACGCACACATACATCGCACGCACATACACAAGCACCGCCACACGCACACGGCGCAACAAACGCACACGTACATACACACAGCGCACACGCAACACACACGCACACACATACACACGCACGACACATACACGCACACACATCGCACACGCACAAGACACTATGCACACTTGCACACATGCACACGCACACATGCACACGCACACATGCACACGCACACATGCACACGCACACATGCACACGCGCACACGCACACACGCTCACACACGCACACGCGCCAACACGCACACGCGCACACGGCACACGCCGCACGACACACAGCACTACAACATCGAAACACACAACATACAGTCACACATCACATACACCCAAACACATACCACACACACATACACACACTGCAATCACATGGTGATACACACCCACACACCACCACACATACAGCACACACACATACACACATTTTCACACATACACACAACACACATACACACACACATACACACATACACACACACACACCCATAACACACCCAGAGCACACATACAACACACAGCACTACACACACACACATACACACACACACATACACACACACACATACACACACACACATACACACACATACACACATCACATACACACATACACACACAGCACATACACACACATACACACACACACATTACACACATACACACACAAGCACACACACACATACACACACACACATACAGCACCCACACACACCACACACACACCATACACACACCACACACATACAGCACAAACATACAGCACACACAGACACACACACCGAACACACACACATACAGCACACACAAACACACACACACACACACACACATACACACACACACATACACACACACACACATACACACACACACACACACACACACACACACACTGCACTAACTCCACTCCCCAAAGTGAATTCCTCAGAAGGACGTGTAAATAAACTCGGAGGCTGATTTGGACGTGAATCGTGTAAAGGACGGGACACGCCGGGTTCCTGGGTCATAAAGAGCACGGCTTGACCTCGCACTCCGGCTGGAGAAATGTCCTGAAGAACTTGGGTGTGTATGGCACATCAAAGTGAGAGGAAGAAAGACCTGCCCAGAAGTATTGGCACCATCGCGCTCACTAGAACACCAGTGGAGCAGGAAAGCAAACAAAGCTTGGACCGGCGTTATAAATATCAGGAACATTCAAATGATCCGTAATGTCTTTGATCTTTGATTCTATCGGACTGTTATTTGGTTACGTTTCTCGCCACATAATAGAGAGGATGAAAACGTGATAATCTGATGATCACAACAAGATAGCATTAAGTTCATGTTGTTAAGAGAAAAAGGGGGCGTGGCTTCCCAAAATTATATAAAAAAAAAAAAATAATAATAAAAAGGTGTTTGTTAGAGATGGAACACTAGGTGGGATCAGGGCTGACGCGGTTATACGCTACGACTCACCTTCTGGCGCGGCTGATTGGGTGACGACACGACCACCGTGTTGCAGATGGTGAGAGCGATGAAGAAGTCGAAGACGTCGCTCAGGTCCGGGGGGATCTGGTTCAGGAGCTGGCTGTGGAAGCGCATGAACTCCATCTGACTGCCGCACTCGTTCACTTTATCCATCAGCTGGGGGTCCGGAGTGATGTCTTTTTCCTACGATGCACACACACACATCACATACATCACACAGACACATCACATACATCACACACATACAACACACACACACACATACACACACACACATACATACACACACACACACACACACACACACACACACACACACACACACACACACACACACACACATACATACACACACACATACACACACACACATACACACACACATACACACACACACACATCACACACATACACACATACACATCATACACACACACACACACACACACACACACACACACACATCACACACACACACACACACACACACACACACACACACACACACACACACACACACACATACACACACACACATACACACACACACATACACACACACACATACACACCATCTGATCAATCAGAACAACTGATGTTCATTAAATCATTTGAGGTTGTCATGTGTCTCCCATGTTGCTTAGCAACCGTCTTCTGGGATATTTAACCTCTTGAACATCGACACTAGAAAGTACGTGTTTAGTTTAAGGAATGTTCTACAGAGATGATTCCACATCAACACTACGCTCAGAATCTCCTCATTGTTTTTCATTCTGTCATATTAAAAAACATCAGCATTGAGGACCAGCATCCTTAAAAATATTATTATTTTACACAAATATACTCAGATGAAAAACCAGCCCGGCTACTAAAGCGTCTCTGTCATTCTCCACTTTTTTTTTTTTCCTCTTCCTTTAATAAATCGCAGCCACGGTGAATAATTTAATCCGCTACCAGCTAATGTAATCTCATATATTGTCTAAAACACACAATCAAATCACATTCTTCTTCCTGTTTGGAAGACGCCCATATATGGAGACCAAGCTTGTTTACATACAGTGAGGACTTGAACTCGTCATCCTGGTGGATTAAGTAGCTGATTCACAGTTAATGTTCAGTATGTGCAATAAACTGAAATCTAAAATCATATAAATATTGTTAAACATCTGAGTAAGATTATAATTAGATAATATGTTATGATTATCGTTTTTATATTTATATATATATATAGAAATATGCAGCTGTAAAGCAGGATGGAGCTATAGTGATGAATTACAGTGTGTGTGTGTGTGTGTGTGTGTGTGTGTGTGTGTGTGTGTGTGTGTGTGTGTGTGTGTTGTATACCATGGGACTGCTGAAGGCGGTGTGTTTGGACAGGATGCTGGCGCGCTTGGCCTCGGCTCGGCTCCCGGTGCGGCGGTGGGATTTGGTGCTCTGTGAGCGCAGGACGACTCGGCCGCTGTGCTGACTACACACACTCTCTCTCCTCGGTAAAGTCCCTCCGTGAGACACACACTCCTCCTCTTCAGAGTCCACGTCCTGGTACATCATCGCCAGCCTCCGCGCTGCAGCGTCACACACGCACACACAAACACGCACACACACAGAAAGACGTCAGTGAAATGAAACACTCCAGTTAATAAATCTCTGAATATGGAGAGGACGTGTGTGAGGTTCCACACACGCTGGACAGGCCACGCCTACAAGAGATACAACACAACTGATGATACGCTCATGTTGCTCATCTAATTTGAATATTTCAATATTTAAAAAAAAAAAAACTAAAATCAAAAGTTGCTCTTGTTTTCCAGTTAATAATTTCCCTCGATATTACACTTTGTATTCACATTAAAGCAGGATTTACATTTTACATTTCATGGAGGTGAAGTGATTACCGATCATTAATATAACAGACGCTGCCGAGGTCGGGCTCACCGTTAGCGTCGTGCGAGTACTCGACCCCGGCTACGGTGCAGCGCCGGAACACCATCTTGTTCTCGGTGAGCGTGCCCGTCTTATCAGAGAAGATGTACTGCATCTGGCCGAGGTCCTCCGTGATGTTCAGAGCGCGGCACTGCAGGTGAGAGTCCGTCTCCTCGTCGTACAGGTCCATGTCCTGGTGGATGAAGTAGACCTGGCAGATCTTCACGATCTCGATGGAGACGAAGAGCGAGATGGGGATCAGCACCTGAGTGCGAGGAGGAAGGACAGACCAGCAGGTTACATCAGGAGGAAGAGGAGGAGGAGGAGGAAGAGGAAGGCGCGCGAACTGTAGGGAATTAGTTGACTGGATGGTTTCTATTCTAACATGTTTAAAGATGATGTACAAGGCTATGGATGATCGTTAATAACTATAAGAATAATATGTAAGGGGTAAACAAGTTTGTGGCTGTTTGTTTATTAGACTTTTGGTTTTTTTTTTATTTTGTACACCTAAAACAAATAATATTAAGCAAATAATTTGGAAGAAATAATCATATAATTCACTAAACATCCGACCGTGTGCAACGTTGTATTTATGCCAACACCGCAGAGAGCCGAGGTCCAAACAACCAGCTCCATACGTGTGTGTGTGTGTGTGTGTGTGTGTGTGTGTGTGTGTGTGTGTGTGTGTGTGTGTGTGTGTGTGTGTGAGAGAGAGAGAGAGAGAGAGAGCGTGTGTCATGTTTAGGACTAATCTTTAGGTCAGATATCACCGAGTGTGATCTGGAATCCATAGGAGATTCCATGGCCCTTCTATGCCCTCTGTCCTCCACACCAAGGAAGACCTCGTGTCCTGCTCCTTGGCTATCTGATGTATTGAGAACTGCAGAGAGAAGATGCAAGAAATCGCAGCTTGATGCAGATCCTGACTCTTCGCTCCAAATTCTCATGTGACGTGTCTTCTGCCAAAACAGAAAGAGAAAAGCTGGAAGCCTCTGCCCATGATCCTGGCAAACTCCACATCATCGTCTCGTCACTACTCAACCCACCGACTCCTCCTGCCCCTTCCTCTTTGACTGCTGACGACTTTGCCACATTCTACGACGGGAAAATTGCAGCAATCGATCAGTCCCCTTCGCTCCCAACCCAACTTCTGCACCAGAACTTCAGGAGCTTCCCTCTTCTCCCATAGCAGAATTCTCCAACCGGTCATCTGATGAGACTCACCAGATCATCTCGTCATCCAACCCCACCACCTGCTCATCAGACCCGATCCCTTCCACAATGCTCCAGAAACCTCTTTCCCTTCACCACAACCATCATCAACCATTCCTGATTATCTCGTCATGTTCCTGCTGCTTTTAAGAAGGCAAGGGTTATTTCCCATCCTCAGAAAACCCTGCCTGGACCCATCAGAAGTTAACAACTATCGCCCGGTATCACTTCTCTCTTTTATATTTTCAAAATTCTTGAAAGGACGGTTTATAACCAAATGTCTCATTATCTCTCACAGAACAACCTTAAATGATCCCAATCAAGCTCCATGCTGCTAGATCTGCTAAGCTATTATCTGTTCTCATCCTCCTGGACCTGTCAGCTACATTTGACAGTGAACCACAAGATTCTATTATCTATTCTTACAAGTCTTGGAATCTGTGGAACAGTGTGGCAATAGTTTGCTTCTTACCTAGAAGAGAGGTCGTATGAGGTGACATGGACGGGATCTACATCTGCCCCATGTAGACTCTCTACTGGTGTCCCACAGGGTTCAGTACTTGGTCCTCTTCTGTTCTCCCTCTATACCCGGTCTCTTGGTAAGGTCATATCATCGCATGGATTTTCATACCATTGTTATGCAGATGACACTCAACTTATTCTCTCCACCCGGAGCTCAGCATGTCTGGCAGACATCTCATCCTGGATGGCAGCTCATCAGCTGAAACTCAATCTGAGTAAAACCGAACTGTTGTTCATTCCTTGTGACTCGTCCCCAGGTCAAGACCTTGTGATATCCCTGGACAACAATCATATCACTCCTTCAGCCACTGCCCGCAATCTTGGGGTAACCGTGGACAATCATCTGTCATTTTCCCCAAACATCGTTAACATTACTCGCTCTTGCCGATTTCTTCTTTACAATATCAGAAGAATCCGACTATTTCTTTCTTCACAGGTGTTTGTTCAGTCCCTTGTTATTTCAAGACCGGACAACTGTAACTCACTGCTGCAAGTGATCCAGAATGCAGCAACACGTCTCGTTTTCAACCGTCCCAAGTTGCCCCACACCACCCGACTCCTCCGCTCCCTGCACTGGCTTCCTGTAGCTGCCCGCATAAAACTCAAATTCCTGATACTCGGCGTGAAGCTAAAAATGGCCCAGCACCCTCTTACCTCTCTGCTCTAATCACACCACGCACTGCGCCACGTTCCCTCTGATCCTCCAGCACTGCTCGCCTGGTCTCACCATCTCTCAGGGATCGAGGACGAGATTCATCCAGACTTTTTTCTGTCTGTTCTGGCAACGAGGTGGTGGAATGAACTTCTTCTAGATGTCCGTACAGCAGAGTCTTTGACGATCTTTAAACAACGACTCAAGACTTGTCTGTTTCATCAATACGCAAGACTAAGTACTAAAAGACTAAAAACACCCCCCGTCTCCAACCAAACAAACAAACAAACAAAAAAACCCTCTTCCCAGTTGTGTTTGACTGATGGCACTTAGTTAGTAACCTAGAAACCCAGTGTATTTATCCAGTGATGTAAACTTCAAAGCACTTTTTGTAAGTCGCTCTGGATAGGAGCACCTGCAAAATGGCTGAATGTAATGTAAATGTGTTGGCTCCTCACCTGGAACACGATGATCATGGTGAGGAAGAGATAGACGGCTGAGAGCAGCGGAGACAGATCTGTACCCTCAGGACTGAGCACATCAAACACGGGACGCTTATCTCCGTACTGATACATCCACAGACCGTGACCTACACACACGCACACATATACAGACAAGAATCAGTGTGCAGTTCAGTACAGCCTGATCGATGCTTGTACATGATGGTGGTGAGACAGAGACAGGGTGTGTGAGATGTGTATATACCGATGGCGGAGAACAGACACATGACCAGCAGGATGATGACACACCAGAAGACGTCTACGTTCATGCGACGCTCCAGCTTACTGCGCTTGTAGCGTGGCCCGTTGTTGTTCAACATGGCTTTGGTTTCATGACCTGAAACACCACACACACACACACACCGAGAAACCACAAAGAAACGTGAACTCATCTGTTCTGAAGAGCTCTGGCAATAATTCAAACACTAGAGTATTCTAGTACACTAGAGTAGATGGAGATGGAGATTACGGGGGTGGGCGGAGCCCCGTCTCTGATTGGGAGCTCTGAATGGATGAGAAGGTCTGAATGAAGTGGGTGGAGCTCTGAGTGGATAAGGGTGTTTGATTTAAAGTGGACGGATGAGGTGGATTTAATGAAGTGGGCGGAGAGGCTTTAATGAAGAGGGCTGAGTGTATTAGGTGGTGTGAATGAAGTGGGATGAGGTGGTTTGATTTAAACTGGGAGGGGCTATGGTAGTGAATGATGATTAGATTAAAGTGGGCAAAGCAATGGAGGTGAGGAATGTTAGATCGGAGTGGGCGGAGCTTGAACAGTGTGGCTTGGTACCTGCGTAGATGACGATGCCCACGGCTTCCTCCGTGTTGCGGACAGTGCAGCCTCTGAGCAGCAGGTTGTCTTTGTAGAGACCATCTCTCCTCCCATTACGATGGGTTCTGTCTCACACACACACACACACACACACACTTATTATTTGATAAAACATAGTGTAGATTAATAACGGAGCCTCAGGCTGATCAGAGTGGAGGTTTCACTCATCACACGCAGAATCAGCATGACCAGGAGAAACAGCTCGTCTAGCAGGATTACAGTGCTAATGTAATAACACACACACACACACACACACACACACACAGTCTCTGGGCCTTTCACCCTCCTCACTGGCAGCCCGAGGCTCTCTGGGGTAACTGGGTAACGGAGACATGGCTGCACGCCAGCAGCATCTGTTCTCCATCACACTGAGATATAAATGTCATAATCATTCTCCACCCAGGCAGCGGACTCACGGCCCTGCTACCATCAGCAAAAGGTCTTCATCTGCTGCTCTACTGCACACACACACACACACATACATACACACACACACACATACACACACATACACACACACACACACACACACACACACACACATACACATACACACACACACACACACACACACACACACACAACACACACAACACACACACACACACACACATACACATACACACACATACACACACACACACACACACACACACATACACACACATACACACACATACACACACACACACACACACACACACACACACACACACACACACACACATACACACACA
>QNUK01000380.1:260000-262500 GCA_013621035.1 Clarias magur
ATACACACACACACTGTTCCTGAAAAGTGAGAACACTGCCATCAGGGAACACCGTCTCGATGAAGGGGTGTGACTCGAAGGGGTGTTGACGTAGGTGGGGCGTGTCAGAGTGACATCGAGATGAATGCCGAGGTTTCCAAGCAGAACATCGCCCAGAGGGTATGTGACCTACACACACACACAGCGTGTGTGAAAGCATGATCCATCAGACCAGGCCCCTTCTTATATTGATCTGTGGTCCAGTTCTGATGCTCACGTGCAGATTCTGGGAACTTTTGGTGGAGGATACGGGTCAGGTTTACTTCCCTGGAGTAATCTGGAGTTCATCCAACAAGACTAGTCGTCTAGACAACACAACGCGCTAGTCGTCTAGACAACACAACGCGCTAGTCGTCTAGACAACACAACGCGCTAGTCGTCTAGACAACACAACGCGCTAGTCGTCTAGACAACACAATGTGGCCCTCGTTACAGTCAATCCTTCCACTTTCACATTTTTCGACTTCCGTCACATCCAAAGGTTCACTTGCTGCCCAACAAATTACGTCCCCTACATACAAACACCCGAGTTACAAACTTTTAAAGATACAAACATTCATTCACACATGTTCAATTGCAGGAGTTCGATCACATGTCCATCGTCACACGCCTTCATCCCAGGATGTCCGTCAGGAAGTGGAAAAAAACATCAGCGGCGATGAAGCTGGGACTGCGCAGAAGCCCCAAACAATAACAAAAGTTACAATAATTGTGAGAAGGTGGAGCGAGGTTGTCCACACTGAAGGACGAGGACCCAGACAGGGTTTGCTGGACTTGTGAACAAGCTTTCTTTAATCCAGATTTTATTACAATTCTAAACAAAACTCGATGCTACCACACAGGATGCTGTGCTTTGTGAACAGTTAGAGCGCCCCCTGCAGTGAGGATGGAGACGGTGCAGCGAGACAAAAATAACCAGGGAGACGTGACTGAATCGATTTCTTCCCCGTCACTGTTACTCACGTCACCTGTCAAGAGCTCATGATGTCATGCCTATTCACAGTTTGGACACTGTACATAAGTTTTTGTCCCCCAGCTGTACACACTGAAGTGGTGGTAAATAACTAGATTAATCAATAATTCACGAGATTTCCATGTGATTGTCTCGCCACCTACACACACTGTTCAGTAAACCGTGTGTGTGTGTGTGTGTGCACGAGAGAGCCTGAGAGACAGTGAGACACAGCGTCACCTGAATGTTCCAAGTAGCTAAAAAAAATTATATCATTATTAATATTGATGTTATATATATTTTATTTATTTTATATATATTTTTACATTTAATTAATTTTTATTTATTATTACTACTATTTTATTTGTATTTATTTATACATGGGGATGGGGGGCGTGTTTTGTTTTCATTGCTTTGGCAACAATGTACTACTTTTGTTACCATTCATGCAAACAAAGACTCTGCAGTGATGCCGGTGATGTCACACAGAGCTCAAGGCTCTATTCATCCAGCGGTCGCTAAACCAGCAGCTCAGAGGACACAGAGGACACAGGTGCAGGTCTCTTGCGGGAACTTGAACAGAAACAAGTGAAAGAAGCAGCATCTCGGCTCAACCTGCATCCTGTAACCACTTCCTGTTCCTCCATCAGTCAGAGATCAGACATTCCACGCCGGACTCCTCACACACGACTCACACGCCGCCACGTCTACATCATCACCAACGTCTCAGAGTTCCTGTTCGCTTGATTCAGCTCACACACGACTGGAGGCGGAGCAAAGTGGGCGTGGCCAGCAAGGTGAAAAATCAAGAGCAATTACGCAAATGATGCGCACTGAGATCAAGAAAGTGGTGTGTGTGCGCGAGCGGGAGTGAGGAAGCAGAGTTACTTGCTGATGGTAATTATTTTCCTCTTGCAGCACAAGCCTGAGTGTGTGTTACTCCCTTTAACATCACAGTCGCTCTGCTCTCATGGAAAATTCATCAAAGTGGAGAACCGTGAAGATGGAAAACAAAATCGTCCACATAAATAAAGGTTTCACACTGCAGACTAACCTTGTCTGTCTGTCTGTCTGTCTGTCTGTCTGTCTGTCTGTCTGTCTGTCTGTCTGTCTGTCTGTCTGTCTGTCTGTCTGTCTGTCTGTCTGTCTGTCTGTCTGTCTGTCTGTCTGTCTGTCTGTCTGTCTGTCTGTCTGTCTGTCTGTCTGTCTGTCTGTCTGTCTGTCTGTCTGTCTGTCTGTCTGTCTGTCTGTCGAGAATTTCCTGAATCGTCTGCAGCACTTAGATCTCTGGCTGAAGTTTAATCTGCACCATCAGTGAATCTACATGTTGAGTAAAAGTGATGTTATGAACAGTTATGTGTGGGATTTAATCATCTACTTTATAATAATCTACTAATGCGCTACTGTCTCAATGTAAACAAACACCTGCACCAATAGATATTAATGAGAAAAGATGAAGTGAATATTTTGACTGGGATTAGTTCATGTTTTCTCTTTGGCTGAAATAAC
>QNUK01000380.1:265000-297500 GCA_013621035.1 Clarias magur
AAAATTGTTGGTACCCTTCGATCAATGAAAGAAAATCTCACAATGGTCACAGAAATAACTTTAATCTGACAAAAGTAATAATTTAAAAAAATTCTATCAATGTTAACCAATGAAAGTCAGACGTTGCTTTTCAACCATGCTTCAACAGAATTATAAAAAAAATAAACTCATGGAACAGGCCTGGACAAAAATGATGGTACCCCTAGAAAATACTGAAAATAATGTGACCAAAGGGACATGTTAATTCAAGGTGTGTCCACTAATTAGCATCACAGGTGTCTACAATCTTGTACTCAGTCAGTGGGCCTATATATAGGGCTCCAGGTCGTCACTGTGTTGTTCGGTGACATGGTATGTACCACACTCAACATGGACCAGAGGAAGCGAAGGAAAGAGTTGTCTCAGGAGATTCGAAAGAAAATTATAGACAAGCATGTTAAAGCTAAAGGCTATAAGACCATTTCCAAGCAGCTAGATGTTCCTGTGACTATAGTTGCACATATTATTCAGAAATGTAAGATCCATGGGACTGTAGCCAACCTCCCTGGACGTGGCCGCACGAGGACAATTCATGACAAATCAAAGAGACGGATCATCCCAATGGTAACAAAAGAGCTCAGAAAGACTTCTAAAGAGATCCAAGGTGAACTTCATGCTCAAGGAACATCAGTGTCAGATCGCACCATCCGTCGTTGTTTCAGCCAAAGTGGACTACATGGGAGACGACCAAGGAGGACACCATTGTTGAAAACAAATCATAAAAAAGCCAGACTGGAATATGCCAAACTACATGTTGACAAGCCACAAAGCTTCTGGGAGAATGTCCTATGGACAGATGAGACAAAAATTTAACTTTTTGCCAAGGCACATCAGCTCTATGTTCACAGACGACAAAATTAAGCATATCAAGAAAAGAACACTGTCCCTACTGTGAAACATGGAGGAGGCTCTGTTATGTTCTGGTGCTGCTTTGCTGCATCTGGCACAGGGTGTCTTGAATCTGTGCAGGGTACAATGAAATCTCAAGACCATCAAGGGATTCTAGAGAGAAATGTGCTGGCCAGTGTCAGAAAGCTGGGTCTCAGTCGCAGGTCATGAGTCTTGCAACAGGACAATGACCCAAAACACACAGCTAAAAACACCCAAGAATGGCTAAGAGGAAAACATTGGACTATTCTAAAGTGGCCTTCTATGAGCCCTGACCTCAATCCTATTGAGCATCTTTGGAAGGAGCTGAAACATGCTGTCTGGAAAAGGCCCCCTTCAAACCGGAAACAACTGGAGCAGCTTGCTCATGAGGAGTGGGCCGAAATACCTGCAGAGAGGCGCAGAAGTCTCATTGACCGTTACAGGAATCGTTTGATTGCAGTGATTGCCTCAAAAGGTTGTGCAACAAACTATTAAGTTAGGGGTGCCATCATTTTTGTCCAGGCCTGTTCCATGAGTTTATTTTTTATTTTTTAATAATTCTGTTGAAGCATGGTTGAAAAGCAACGTCTGACTTTCATTGGTTAACGTTCATAGAATTCTTATTTATTATTACTTTTGTCAGATTAAAGTTATTTCTGTGACCATTGAGTTTTTCTTTCAAGGGTACCGAAGGGTACCAACAATTTTGTCCACATATATATGTATACATACATACACATGCACAAACACAAATACACACACACACACCCACACATACATATAATAAACGTTTTACATTTTCACATGAGCATGCTGAGTTAAATAGGATGAAAAAAGTTATGGTGGATAAAAATGTCAATAAATAAGTAAGTAGTCACAAGATAGAATCTACGTGTCTGTTTGTGGCCCCGTGCACGATCCTCCACTGCAGGTCAGCTGTGCGCTTCTCTACAGGGGGTTTGTACAGGGACCTCCAGCTACCTCGTGGGGAAGAGCCCGGTGCCAGCAGATCCGCCCACCTCCACTCCTTCACCCCGGCCAGAGAGTTCTGATGGGACACCTTCACACTGACAGTGTACAGGGCACTCACTCTTGGTGGCATTTTCAAAGTCCGTCAGTTGGGGTATCCTGAAGGACAGTATTCCTCCGTCGGCTTCTGGTTGCTTTGCTGCTGCAAGGATGGAGAGAGGTGGCAAAGGTTGCCAGTCCCCTCCAGAGTCCCGTTCTAAAGCCTCCTTGAACTCTGGAGGCAGTGCTAGAATCACCTCTCTAAACATTCCCTGCAGCAATCGATGGGACAGGATTCTTGTCTCTTCCCCAAGCGTAGTTGTGGTTTTCCATCCTTTATGAGTCCTCAAGTCCCCAAGCTTTGTAATTCCAGCTTTTTGAAAACGTTGTCGTAGGTTCCATGATGTTTGAATTTTTGCTGGAATCAGTGGGTTACTGACAAGGGGTTCGTGGTTCACACAGAGACATGGCTGATCCCCCGTTCTGCTGATTCTCAAGAGTGAAGACCACGCCTTTAAAACTGTCTGATTGTTGTATTGATTTCCTTTAAGTCCATTATGAATAAATCTCTGTCGTATTTTAAACCTTCGACTTTTTGTAGTAGTAGGCATGCTGTGAAAGTTCATGTTGCCTCATTTTTGTAGAGCAGCCTTTGTGCAGTCTGAAGACGGAAGGTTTTTATTCGGCTTGGTAGGTCGATCAGGCCCTGGCCTCCCTCCTGTATCGGCAGGTAGAGAACTGGTGCCCGTGTCCAGTGTTGCCCGTTCCAGAAGAAGTCCACTATCCTTCTCTGAATCTCTCTGACTGTTGTTTCTGGTGGTTCAAGGGCTGGGAACTTGTGCCACAGCATCGAGGCAACCAAATTGTTGGCGACCAGTACTCTCCCCCTGTAGGACAGTTGGGGCAGGACCCAGGTCCATTTTGACAACTTTGCACTTACCTTCTCCACCAAGCCCTCCCAGTTTTTTTTTGCAAGTAGTCCTCGTCCCCTAGGTAGACTCCCAGGTATTTAATACCTGATCTTCCCCATTGCATGTTTTCTGGAAGTTTGGGAACTTTTTTTCCTTCCCACTGACCTGCAATAAAGCTTTCACACTTGCCCCAGTTAACACGTGCAGAGGATACAGCCTGGTACATTCTTAGACTACTGGAGAGAACATGAATGTCCTCCTGTTTAGTGATAAAAACCAGTATATCGTCTGCGCAAGTCGACGCTACTACTTTGTTTGGGATGCCACACTCTGATGACCCGCTCATGTTTCTCCTTAGCTGATATAAAAACGGTATAACGATATCACCAAACTGTATAGTTGCCCTGACAGTGGACACCCTTGTCTGATCCCTCGTTGTATTTTAAAGGGGCAACTAAGTCCTCCTCCAACTTTAACCTTGCTCCTCCACACCACTGATCCCAGCACTGCTCGGAGTTACACACTCTGCAGCACCAGCAGCTCGAGCAGTGACCACGCCCCCTGCACTAGCCCCGGACTGTGCTGCCCTCTCCTCTCGCGCACACATACACCGCTGGGTCCTGCCTCTGCACTGTCCTGTGTCCTGTGTGGACAGAGCACCCTTTTGTGTCCTATGTCTCCACACTCAAAACACCTCATGTTCCCAGTAGTGTTGGGTATCGTTTGGGGTTTTTTCGATACCGGTGCCAAATCGATACTTTTAAGCCGGTACCGGTGCCAAAACGGTGCCTGAACCGATACTTTGCAAAAGCCACAAAATGATGGTGGACTCAAGAATACATTTTTATTGAACAAAAAATTAAATGCTTAAAATTGACCAATATATATTTAAAGTTTAAGTTCTAGCTGGAAAGCCATAATTATGAACAGAATCCATGTTACATTAGTATTTTACAAATCGTTTGACCATTTGTTAGCATGAATGCAGGATTTGCATTTTGCAATTAACATTCCATTATCCTACTGCTAACCTGCGGAAAGTCTGCTGACGTCATCATAATCGCTGGACACCTTTTTCCTACGGTTGGTGTGACTGGGGTTGGGGTCATCCCACCGATAGCACCTGCTGTTGTCTGTAAGCCGTCACACACGGCGCGTCCCTCTGCTTTAACTTTATCCCGTGTGCCTTCAAATGTTTCATTAGATGTGACGTGTTTCCCCCTTTACACGCAACTGCTATAAAACATTTACTGCACGTCGCGGTGTCGGAGTCCTTTCTGGTGAAATACAGCCACACTGTCGACCGTTTAGTTTTAGGCATTTTAATGAAAGTTGTTTAATTTAGCCAGTTAAGATAGCGGTCGATCACCTGCTGCCGCCAGAGCGAGTGTAACGTTAGTGGCTGCGTTCACGCGCATCTCGGATGGTCTCGTTTCCTGATGATTTGTGCTTTTAATTTTTTAAATCTAATCTAAAACTTGTAATCTACTAAAATAAAATGTACAGTAACATTACTGCAACAATGTTTTGGATTTGTATTATCAAAGCTTTCCGAAGTCCTCAAGATTTTTCTAATTGAGGAAATAATTTATTTTTCCGATCATTTCTGACACCCCATGAATGCAGTATTTACATTTTACTAGCGATCATGTGTGTTGATGAATCTAATGCTTATTACAACCGTGTCATCAAAGAACAAATATATTAATCGACAGTTCAGGCATTTAAGTGGCACCGAAATGAGGCACCGAAATTCGCGTTCTGTTTCGGCCCGGTAAATACTGGTTCTATAGGTACCGGTGACGTACTGTATTGGCACCGATTTTCCCTAGTTCCCAGTGCTGGCGTACAACATGTAAGATTTCCCCTCGTGCGCGACTCTGAAGGAAATCTCTAGACTGGGTTCCTTCAGGAACATCGGCACGCGCCGCCTGAACGACATGACGTGCCTCAGCTCCGGGTGCCTAACTTCCCGAAGCGGGAGAGCTCGCGCTCGATATCCTCGTTCGCTATGAACGGCGGCACGTTGGAGATCGTTACGGCGCTCGCGGCGAGATGTTTTTCCTTCAGAAACACGACTACGGCCTTGTTCATCCGCGACGCCGACATTATGTTAGCGAATCCCACTCGCTCGCCCGCGGCCACCAGGACCTGCTCCACCGTGACCTCGGGACTCGCCTCACAGCGCGCGCCGTGTCGGAGTGAGAGCGGCTGGGCGCCGGCACTCGGCCCCGCCGCCATCTCACCCCACCGGGCCTTTTCCCCCACACACACAGGGGCTCGCTCAATTTTAGTTAATATAGGATTTATATATAGGATTTCTCCTCTTTTTTTTCTCGTTTATATATTTTTTTTCTTTGTTTTTTTTTTTTTTTTTTTTACCCCTCCTTATAATGTGTCCCACCAAAAGACAAGAGAAAAAAGGAAGGAAGGAAAAAAAAAAGGAAAAAAAAAAAGAGTTTAAACAGTCGCTCTCACACTCCACACACTGCTCTCACACTGACTCCCAGCATGCACCAGAGAGAGACAGAGAGAGACAAAGAGAGACAGAGAGAGACAGCCAGTGACATTAAGCCACTGAAACTCAGCATCTCCAAACCTAGAGATTTTTCAAGAGCTTCTTAGGAAACCCTCCTCCACACACAGACACACACACACACACACACACTTCTCGGTCGTGTTCCCTCACTGCTCTACTACAGTTACAGGTTAACCACAAACTGCAGCTTTATTCAGGTTACAGCAATGACGGTGTGATTTCTGACCACAAGTGCTGTGAATAAGTATTTACCCCCAAAGAAATCTTTAACGTTTTTGTAAACTGGAACTGAAACTTTCCAGAGACGCAATAAGTGCATAAGTATTCACCCCCTGCAGCTGTGAGTGAAACACTGAAATTAGCTCCCATCATTATAATTAGAATACACAGAACACACACGCGCACACACACGCGCACACACACACACACACACACACACACACGCGCGCGCGCGCACGCACACACACACACGCACACACCACAGGTGAACTGAGTAACGGTGAATATCAATTTCATGCCATTAAACTAGTGACAGGACCTGGACAACTTTCTGATACCAAAGACATGAAACCCCAGGAAGAGGAGAAGAACAAAAACAACAACAAAAATCTTCAAGCTGGTCTTTGATTCAATTTATTATACAAAAATAACATATTAAACCAATCACAGCACTCAGGTACAGTTTAATCGCAATATTAATGCTGATTAATACGTCTCGCTCATGATTTATGAGAGAGACGTACAGTTCAATCAGTGACCGGAACTGGCGGTTTTTCACTTTGATCAGATAAAACCGATCACGATGGACACGATGGACACGATGGACACGATGGACACGGATTCTGTGCCGAGTGCACGATGGTCTGAGCCGTGCATCAAAAACACATCTTTATGGCATTACATTATCGGAAGTTGTACACGTTAAAAAACCTCCAACCCCTCATGTCCAAAGTGAGTCCAACACGAGTCTCAGAAGCCACGCACGTCCGAGTTAGAATCTCACAATAAGACACTGGAGACGTGTGAGGCGGTAGAACATCACAGAGTCTTTATAATCCTACAGGCGCTGCACTCTGAACTATTCACACACCGACATCCTGTGAACGCAGTTCAGTGGTTACGGCGTTGAGGCGCTTCAGAAGATCCCAGGTTCAAACCCCACGACCACCAAGTTACCACTGTTGGGCCCTTGATCGAGGCCCGTAACCCTCTGGATAAGAGGCCTAAATGTAAACAAAATCTACATTCGTATTTAATACAAATAAGTTCAATGTTAAATATCTGAAGTAGTTTGTAGTGTTTAAATGCTATGTTTGTTTTTTTAAGTGAGAAACGGAGTTTATAAGGAACGAGCTACACTTCATTACTCATGATCAGTTCTGCTGTGAATCTGGTGAATAAAGCGAAGGTATAAAATAAGGCAACTTTTTTTTTTTTTATTGTTAAAGATCTTATGGTTAAAGATGCGCTCTGAGCTGCATCCGGGGCCTGGGGACGGGCAGTCGGCGCTTGTGATCAACCCTTTACACGCCGCTCAAACATAGACGTTTCTCAGACCGTGTAATCGGTCCCTGGTTTCGGGGGACTTTTAACGAGTACGAGTTCTTTAGAAAATGTGTTATCGAGGCCGATACCAGATACCGGCAATGGTGCATCCCTACTAGTGACCGTGTACATCAGAGCAGCTACTGTGAGCCCGATGACACGATGCTCACACCACCACTGTCAGAGCTGCAGCTATAGAAAATAAATCAACACCTTCAGGATTCAGATGCATTGTGGGAAAAAACGAGGTTTGAGTAGTGATTTATTCGATGCTTAAGGATTGAGCAGATACAAACATAGGAATCAGATTGTGATGCGCGTGCGTGCGTGCAAAAGCCAAGGCCTCAGAGACAGAACGGCGCATGATTTCTGCCCGGGAAAATGACAATTTCAGCTGTTTCTAATAAAATCCCCTAATCCCATCACGGCAGACGTCACCGAGACGAGCGATCACCGAGAGACGCTCAGCGCAGGACCGAGACGTCCCCTTTACCAACTTCTGTTTCACATGAGGCTCTACTGTCCTCACTTTCTCCCGGCCACACTGTGTGTCTCAGCTCATTTAAAGACCCCGTGTGGGGACTGTCGGGTGTTACATTTCCTGACAAACTACTTCCTGTCTGAAGCTCAGTAGAGAGATGAAATCACAATGCAGCATTAGACACAACATAACCTCACAGGAGGTTAAGAGAGCTCGTTTTGTTTGTGTAATCTGCAAATGACTTAATTGTGGGCGTGGCCTGTTCAGATATTTTTACTTTCTTTTTACACTAATAGCCATAAGTGCACAGAAGCTAACTAAATAAAGTGCTTTATTTCTCTATATAATCCCCTGCTGCACTAATGCACTTATCCCAGTGTTTCATTAGTGCCTGGACACCATAGAAAGGTCCCTCAGTAGGCTGTAGCCGTGATCCGAGACGCCGGCCTCCCGGGAACTCCTTTAATGGCCACACAACGGCTTGGCGCGAGGTCAGGACTGTAATATGGGAGACGGGGCGATAACTCCTGGCCGAGTTCCTGTAATACACAAGTGGTGCTGGTGTTCTCGCAGACGGACGCGTCATTTCCACAAGTTGGCAAAAAGTTATTCATCATTTTTAAGGATCATGATGTTCAACTCGCTGAATGTTCACGAGAAAGACTGCAGTGAGCTCTGAGCCACCTCGGTCGGGATCGTCACTCACTTCTTTAAATTTTTCCTGCGGCTAAGAATCGCTTTTACATCCTCAAGCAGCAGAAAGTCCCAGATTGACTTTAACGCCCCTCGTATATGACAAAATATAAAATTGTAAAAAAACAAACAAAGATTTGGTCCAGGTCACATGTCCCGGCCTGAGTCCGTGTGGAAATCATGTGTACGAGTTACGCTACGTTACCTGCCTGGATTTAAACTGGCTTCGTTAGATTAGCAAAACAAGCTAACTGTGCTAGCTGCACACACTCACTATAGGCACCAGTGATCTGTGCTGCTCAACACCAAACTCGAGTTTTCTTTCTGTTTCCTACAGGCTTTACTCCTGAGCCGACTTCAGGCAGGAACTCAATCTGTAAACAGCGTTAGCGTAGCATAACAATGATAATCACAATTTAGTCTGAAATGTTCCTGAAACATGAGCCTAAAAATCCAAAAATAAAATCCTCTTCACACTGCAGAGTCACTCAGGATCTCACGAACACGGAGTGTTTCATTTATTATTGTGTGTGTGTGTGTGTGTGTGTGTGTGTGTGTGTGTGTGTGTGTGTAGTGCTGTGTTTCCTGTTGGTGTCAGATTGTGTTACTGATCTGTGTGTGAGGTAATCGAGTGGGAAATTCTGAATGTGAGTCAGTGTTTCAGACAGAAGGAGGAAAGATAATAATAATATATAAAACGTTTACTGAACTTTATCCTCCCGAGTGACTCTGCAGTGTGAAGAGGCTGGGGACACCCTGGACGAGGTGCCAGTCCAACACAGGGCGCACACAGACACACACGCACGCACACAGACACACACGCACGCACACAGACACACACGCGCACGCATAACAGAAGATGGAAATCGAATGCTCGACTATGGTTGTTTAAGGTTACAGTGGTAACCACTACACGGCCACGCTGACTATTATAGAATATGACTATAGAGAAAAGATACAATTTTTTTTTTTTTAAACAGACATATATATATATATATATATATATATATATATATATATACACACACACACACACACACACACACACACAGGTCGTACTCCCACAGGCAAAATTCATTTTTGCCCCAATGAAACGAGCCTTGCCACTCCATTACTACTATACAATGTATGCAGAACTTTATGCATCATATCTCGTGCAATACTGGGTCCAGACATTCTGCCATTGCCACCTTGTCCTAGAAAGTTACACAGCAGTGACAAGACTGCACTCTCTCAGAAAAGTGTGATGCAAATCATCACCGTATCAACAATCACATCCAAGCTGGCATGCAGAAATTAAGTCATTTTGAGACTGCATAGACTCCAGAAATAAATTTAAAAAGCAGTAAATATTCAGCATTAATTTGTAATGTGAGAATCTGCTGAGGCTACATTCCAACTGGTTTGTAGTTATGACAAAATAGCTCACCTGACCCGATAGTTTAGCTCTGAAAGTTGTATTTTCAGTGGCAGGCAAAACAAGCATTTGATACTCTATATATTCAGGACACACATCGTCTCCCCTTAGGGTGCTCCTGCCACCCCATTATTACCCCACAGAATGTTATACAATACAGCTATATAATTAGACATTGCCACCCCTTAGGGTGCTCCTGCCACCCCATTATTACCCCACAGAATGTTATACAATACAGCTATATAATTAGACATTGCCACCCCTTAGGGTGCTCCTGCCACCCCATTATTACCCCACAGAATGTTATACAATACAGCTATATAATTAGACATTGCCACCCCTTAGGGTGCTCCTGCCACCCCATTACCACATCATAGAAAGTAATAACTCGCTGTCCTGTGATGGTTATATTTCTAAATGAGACATTCATAACAAAACCTCCTAAACATACGTATTAGACTGTGCCAGCCCACGGGGTGCTCCTGCCACCCCGTTACGACCCCAAAGAAAATAATGTGATGCAGGTCACGTTTCTAAAAGCTGTTAAATTCATCACAGAATCATGGTAGAGTTTCATTTTCATTTACACACACACACAGAGTCGGACACATTTTAGGAAGAGAAAAAGTAGTATTTGATCATATACGTCAATATATAATGTACACAATACGTTTATGCAATACATTTAGTATTAAAATATTTCTACAAGTTTTTCTCTTCCTGAAGGTGTGTATAACTTTTTTTTTTTGACTGACTCTGGACAATTAATACAGTCGACCGCCACGATGTCTCGGTTCAGAATGCGAGGCCTCAGTTGTTTTATTCATGGTAATGTATCATTTTTTCATGTGTGTTAAAGCTCGACTATTAAGAACCATATAACCTTTTAATTTTGTAACTTACATATTTACATAAATTCAACTAAATGTCCTTTTAAAATATAATAATATTGTATACATTTTTAGTACTGTAAAGAGAACACAATGCGACCGTAGAGGAACCCGTGTCTCGGGACGGTGAATTATTATAGTATTTACTCTACAGTACTTATAAGAACACGGCAGCACATACGGTACCAAAGGAAACGCACCTGCATGAATGACAGTATACACACGGGCAACATCGGGATTTTGCTATACATACTGTACAGTAAGCGGGTTTACTTTCTTTTTTCAGGATACTACATTAAGCTGAGTTTGAAATGAAAGAAAAGTGCTTTGGGAGGAGATTTTATTATTTATTTTTTTTAAATCACATCCAAACTTTATCTACAATTCACGGGTGCTCGAGGAACGTAACCCTAATTAATCTGGGGGTCGACTGTATAAATAAATAAATAAATCAATCAATCAATAAATAAATCAATAACTTGCTACACTGTTAGTTGTTTTAATGCATATGTTTAACATACATCACTAGATGTTGCCACCCCTTAGGGTGTCCTCGCCACCCTGTTATCACCTCAAAGGCATGTCAGAACCCCCTGGCCTGTTGAGGGGTGACGTTTCCGAAAGCTGTGACATTCCTCACGGAGGCGTGAGCTCACCTTTACCTCGTCTAAGACACATCATCAGACCGTGGCCACCCCGCGGGGCGTTCCTGCCACCCCGCCCTGCCACCCCACACGTGAGACGCGGCCGTACCTGCAGTAGACCAGGCAGTCCATGTGGTTGATCTCCTGGTCGGCCCGGTGCCGGCGGTAGTCCTCCCACAGGTCCTTGATGGCGGTGACGGACAGGATGAAGACGACGGGCGCGAGCGCGAGCACGGGCTGGAAGGCGTTCACGACGGGCACGAAGTTGAGCAGCGCGATGAAGACGAAGTAGACGTTGGCGAAGCGGTGGAACTGCTCGAAGAGGTTCTTGGGGATGAAGGACAGCACGGTGTACTTGGTGGTCTTGATCTTGTTGTCGGCGTACACACGGTTCGGGTTCTCCGCCGCCTTCGCGTGCAGCTCGTACAGCACGTTCGCGTGCACCGCGCGCGTCTTACTCTCCTTCTTACTTTTCCGCTTCTTGCGCTTTTTCACGCGCGCTCCGGGCTCCGCGTTCTCCCGCGCCATGGCTCCACTAACTTTTTCTTCTCTCTCTCTCTCTGAGTGTGTGTGTGTGTGTGTGTGTGTGTTAAGTGATCATGCCTTGCCCCGTGTCCTCTCTCCCTCCCGATCCCTCCATCCTCACCTCGCCATTGTGTGCGCGCGACCCTTTGATCTCGCGCTCATTAAACATTAAACTTGCATCTTTTTTTTTTTTTTTCAACAGATGCTTTAAAGCCGAGTGAGCTCGGGCTCTCTCTCTCTCTCTCTCTCTCTCTGTGTGTGTGTGTGTGTGTGTTCCTGCGCGTTAGGCCCGGCCCTGCTGATCTCCAACACACCCGGATACACCCCCACAGCCGCCGCAGGCCCATCCACATGCCTCCAGACGCGGCGCTTTCTGACGCACTTCCTCGAGAGGCGGCTTATCTGACGTCACCAACTCCTAACAAACCCCGCCCCTTTGTGTTACTGGAAGTGCCACGCGTTATTCTGCCCTCTAACAGCGGCTTCCTCCTCATCCTGAGCTCTCGCTCTCTCTCACACACACACACACACACACCTTCACAACACTCATCTCACCTGAATCAGCGCATAATGTCGCGTTTTATCCACGTTCGGTCACTTTATCTTCTCTCTCTCTCTCTCTCTCTCTCTCTCTCTCTCCGCCATGCTTTATACTGTACAACAACTTCAACGTCCAACTTTCCAAAGTTTTTAGTTTCGAGTTCCTGTTTCCTCACAGTGAAAAACACAATGTTACAAATTCAGTAAAAAAAAAATTTTTTTTAATTATATTTAAAAAAAGGACTTTCTGCCCTAAAACTGTCTTTAAATGTAATTAACATAGATTTTAATTCATATTATTTATCATCAGTATAAATGTTTCATAATTTTTTAAAGAAACTTTTACCTTATATAATATTCTGTAACTATTATATAAGTGATAATGATACAACTTATACAATAACTATTTTAATAGTTCTGGTCCGGTCTGTATTTTGGTTCATGTTAATGTATTATTGTCCAAAGCAAAAGTTTAACTTTAGAATGTTTGATTCCTAAGTTTAATAAATACATTAATTAATTCATATTCTGTGGAAAATTCTGATTTTGTGTCTTTATTTATCCAGCTGCAATAAATGTTATGAGATTTATCAATGAATAATAATGAATACTATTTTAATCCATCTTTTATTAAATCATATTTACAAGTTCAGCTCAAAGGTTTAAAAATGTAAACACATCTTTCAGTCTTTTCAGGTTTCCTGTAAATCTGTAAATAAATAAATAATTGATACTTGATACTCAATAATATTAATACTACTATTACTACTACTACTACTACTACTACTACTACTACTACTACTAATAATAATAATAATAATAATAGACACTAATAGCACAGTCCTGATTCTGAGTAAATGCCTTGAGCAATGCATTTAACGCCCTTTCCGAGAATAATTTGTGCAAGGTGAAAATGGTTTGTTTTTTTCTACAAAATTCGTAAAGAAATTAATCAATTTCAGTCCGTGTAATGTCTGTAAGGTTCACCTACATAATTTAAAAGTGTACAACTGTATTAAAAAACTGACCCATCGATTTTTGATTCATGAAATTGAGTAACTGATTATATACAGTATTATAGCCTGAAACTGTAATTAACACCGGATATTTAAACCGGATTTGACACAGTGGATTTGAAATTAAGCGGGTAAGATGTGATTGAAGTTCAATTTTAGACTTTCAGCTTTAATTCAGTCAGTGATGCCCGTCAGTGACGTCTGGAGCTCATGGACATCGCCACATCCCATGTTTTTTAGCATTAGCCGTGCGCACGCCAGAACGCTGCCTCCACCATGTTTAATGATGATGTGGTTTGGAAGATGAGCCCTTCCTTTCCTTCTTCTTCTTTTTCTCTTCCAGTCGTTCAGGAGGGGTTTTTGTTTCAGCATCGCTTGTTAAAGTAAACCCTCTGTGTTGACATTTATAAAGGCGTCTCCTGCAGAGTGCTCCTGACTTGGATAGATGCTGTGAATGGGGTGTTGGGCCACGACGAGAGCAGCACATACAATATGTGGTTTTCTGTTTTTGTTGTTGTTGTTTTTTTTTTCTCTATTGTGTCAGCTAGATAAAGTGCATGAGCCGTTCCTGTCACATCGTGTAAATCTCTCCTTTTCCATCGCCCGCTTACCTGCTGATTGCCTTATATGGATAATGTTTTCCATTATTTATTCTACATTTATCTACAGTCATAAATGTTTTTTTTTCCCATTACATTTGGTGTGGATCTTCTGAGATTTGATTCATGCTTTGAGTCTATCGGTACACCTCAGTAATAAACTAGGTGGCGAGAAGTTGATTCATCATTGTATATATTAATAAAAACTTAAAAATCTTAGATTATGCCTAGAAAGAGCTGATTGGATAGGAGGCTGTCTGTGCTCTCACATCGATCATGGCTCTGAGCCAATCACAGGCCTCTCCTTTCTGAGCTCTACAGTATATTTTATATTCATCCCTCTGATTTTATCTGCAAAACATCTAACGTGGGTTGTCCCTCTGATGGACTCATTCTGATCCATCCTTGTCACTCCCAAACAGAGTGGCATACCTCCATCTCTCTAGATTTTCCTCCACCTGTTCCCTGCTCTCACTACAAAGCACAATGTCATCTGCAAACATCATTGTCCATGGAGACTCCCGTCTGACCTCGTCTGTCACCCTGTCCAACACTAGAGCAAACAGGAAGGGGCTCAGAACCGATCCTTGATGCAGACCCACCTCGACCTTGAACTCTTCTGTCAGATCTACAGCACATCTCACCAATGTCCTACAGCTCACATACATGTCCTGCACCACTCTGTACACTTTCTTCTTTCCTGATGAGATACCAAGTACCCTCCTACCCATCTCCCTGATCATCTTAGCTGTAGCTGTAGTAGTCCAGTCAAGTGAAAGCACCTCCTGACCACCCAAAGCCTGTCTCAACTCCTCCCTGAAATCTACACACTCTTCAACGTTCTTCCTTTTTCCTTCTTCCACCACTTTGTCCTCTGCTCTGCCTCTGTCCTCGTCACCTTCCTCACCACCATCCTGTGTTGTCTGGCTACACTCTCCCCTACCAATACTTTGCAGTTAATGATCTCTTTCAGATTACAACATTGACACAAGATGTAGTCCACCTGAGTGCTTCTGAGTGCTGATTCTCATCACCTCTGTTCCCTTCCTCAACATGTCCATTAAAGCCTGCACTAATCACCACTCTCTCACCTCTGGGACTCCTACCTGTGGGGCATAACCACTAACAACATTGCACATCACACCAGCAATTTGTAGCTTCAACCTCCTCAACCTATCTGACACTCTTTTCACCAGAACATTCCTCACAATCCATTTCTTTTCCTTCCATGGTAAACAAACTTGAATCCTACTCCTAAGCCTTTAGCCTTGCTACCTTCCCACCTTGGTCTCCTGGACACACAGTCTATCCACCTTTCTAAAAACAACTAATAGAGCAGTCCTGATTCTGAGTAAATGCCTTGCGCAATGCATTTTAACGCCCTTTCAGGAAGTCATTTGTGCAAGGTGGAAGTGGTTAATAAAGAAGATTAAAAGAAAAGATTAAGATAATAAAGAAGGTTAAGAAATATTTCACTTTTAAGAAAAAAGTCATTACGAAATGAACCAATTTCAGTCTGTGTAATGTCTGTAATCAACACTGAGACCCTGTGACAATCTTTTTTTTATTTGTGCCTCCACCACAATGCATTTGAAATAAGGTGAAGTAAAGTACGATGTGATTGAAGTTAAAGTTTCCACTTTCAGCTTTAATTCAGTCAGTGATGCCCGTCAGTGACGTCTGCGTTCAGGTCAGACGTCTGCGTTCAAGGTTCCATTTCTTTGCCCTGGGTTGCTTCCGCTCTACATGACAGTGACAGTCATGGCTACAATAACAGTTACAGCAACACTACCAGTGGCAGTTACAGTGACACCTACAGTTACAATCACAGTACTAGTGGCAGTTATAGTGACCATTGTAGTTACAATTACAGAGGCAGTTGCAGTTACAGACCATTCAGTAACAGTGACTGTCTTCTGTCTTCATAAAAGGAGACAAGATGGCGCTTCACATTGCTCAGTCATTGAGTTCGCCCAGGCCTTGTCTGACGCTTCGCCGACCATTCTGGGAGTACTCACCTATTCGGGTTGCTTCTTTGATTGAGTGTGTGTTGCTAGAACGCGGATTTATTTGTGTAGATCCTAGCTCTTCGTGTAAGAGAGTTCTTAGATAAATTGCGTGGTTATCCTGCCTACTCGCGTTGCTTCCGCGTTTGGGTTTACCATCCACGCTACACGGGCTAACTGCTCAGGCTTCTGTGCTTACCCTCCGATAGCTCGTGACAGTGACAGCAACGCTACCAGATTCCATAATGTTTTATTCTTTATTTAGTATCAGTGTAATGACACATATCTAAAAGCCAGGGACTTAAAGCTGCTGGTGTGTTACTGCATCTCTTCAATCCTGTGAGCACATAGCTCGGTGATCAGAGATTAAACACACCTCACCTCACCATCACTACACTGTTATAGCACATCACCACCATTCAGAGCAGCTCATTCTCTCCACCAAGTACCGTAAGTGGACAAAGTTAAAAATAAAGTGTAAATACGTAAATAGATCACCTCATTGTAGAGTCGACTCCTGTGACTTTCCTCTCTTCTTCACTCTCACAACATTTATTCATACTGCACAACATTTAACTGTCTTCTGCACATAGGATTTATTTTTACCTGTGTATGATGACGATGATCATGATGATCACAGTGATGAAGGTGGTGGTGGTGATGGTGAGGGTGAGGATGACAATGATGATGATGATATTCATGGTAATGAATGTAGTGGTGGTGGTGCTGATGGCAGTGGTGGTTTGTGTTGGTAATGATGATAATCATTAAGGTAGTGATGATGATGATGATGATGATGATAGTAGTGATGGTGAGGGTGAGGAGGATGATGATGACGATGATGATATTCATGATAGTGAAGGTAGTGGTGGTGGTGATGATGATGATGGTGGTGGTGGTGGTGATGATGGTGATGATGATGATGATGGTGGTGGTGGCGGTGGGGATGATGATGATGGTAGTAGTGGTGGTTTGCATTGGTGATAATGGTAGTGGTGTTGGTGGTGGTAATGATGGTGGTGATGATGATGGTAGTAGTGATGGTGAGGGTGAGGATGACGATGATGATGATGATATTCATGATAGTGAAGGTACTGGTGGTGGTGATGATTTTGGTGGTGATGATGGTGGTGGTGGTGATGATGATGATGATGATGATAATGGTAGTGGGGGTGGTGGTGGTGGTAATGATGGTGGTGGTGATGATGATAATGGTAGTGATGATGGTGGTGGTGATGATGGTGGTGGTGATGATGGTGGTGGTGATGATGGTGGTGGTGGTGATGGTGGTGGTGGTGGTGGTGGTGGTGGTGATGATGATGATGGTGGTGCTAATGATGATGGTGGTGCTAATGATGATAATGGTAGTGGTGATGGTGGTGGTAGTGATGATGAGCATGATGATGATGATCGTGATGATGATGATGGTGGTGGTGGTGATGATGGTGATGATGATGATGGTGGTGGTGGCAGTGGTGATGATGGTGGGGATGATGATGATGATGATGATAATGGTAGTGGTGGTGGTGGTGGTGGTAATGATGGTGGTGGTGATGATGATAATGGTAGTGATGATGGTGGTGGTGATGATGGTGGTAGTAGTGGTGGTGGTGGTGATGATGGTGGTGCTAATGATGATAATGGTAGTGGTGATGATGGTGATGATGATGATGATGGTGGTGGTGGCAGTGGTGATGATGGTGGGGATGATGATGATGATGATGATGATGATGATAATGGTAGTGGTGGTGGTGGTGGTAATGATGGTGGTGGTAATGATGGTGGTGGTGATGATGATAATGGTAGTGATGATGGTGGTGGTGATGATGGTGGTAGTAGTGGTGGTGGTGGTGATGATGGTGGTGATGATGATGATGGTGGTGCTAATGATGATAATGGTAGTGGTGATGATGGTGATGATGATGATGATGGTGGTGGTGGCAGTGGTGATGATGGTGGGGATGATGATGATGATGATGATGATGATAATAATGGTAGTGGTGGTGGTGGTGGTGGTGGTAATGATGGTGGTGGTGATGATGATAATGGTAGTGATGATGGTGGTGGTGATGATGGTGGTAGTGGTGGTGGTGGTGGTGGTGATGATGGTGGTGATGATGATGATGGTGGTGCTAATGATGATAATGGTAGTGGTGATGGTGGTGATGATGAGCATGATGATGATGATCGTGATGATAATGATCATGACGATGATGATGGTGGTGGTGGTGGTGGTGATGATTTAGAACCATTAGTGGTTATTCAGTTGCCTTACTGTAAAACTTTTACTGGGTAAATTGGATCCAAAGTACAAAAGTGTAAACAAACCAAAACACATGTTTGGCTTATGATAAAGCAAATCACATCTTCCCCTCTATTTACTCTATTTAATAGGGGATCCAGAGTTTGGTGTACTTTGGAGCAGATTTTCAGCAGATGAACACCAAAGCGTGTGAATGCTGAGCACGGACTCTTGATCTTCTGTCATGTCCCTGAGTTTTTTTAGGAAGATGATTAAAAACGTTCTCACTGGTAATCTCTGATAGGGACTGGGGAACACAGAGTGCTTCTGAGAGTGATAGAGTGTTCTGGTATAGTGGGGTTTGATGACATCACATGATGATGCTCTCTAACGTGCGTTCTGAAGCATTTTCTTTTTTGTGGTGATGCTGTGTTTCTGTTTCTGCTTGTGTCTGGCACTTTCTGTTCAAAGAGCAAGGCCTTGTCTCTTGGGATTCCTCTCCGGCGTGATTAATGCATCTGCCTCCTCCCACAACGTTATTTATTTATTTATTTATTTATTTATTACTCCTGTATATATTTAAACTTACTTCTGTACGACAATAAAACAACAGGGAATTTAATCATTTTATTAATTTTATTTGTTTCAATTTGTTTACTTATTTACTTACATAATAATATACATATATTACTTATACTAATGACCTAATATGTGTAATTTTGTTATAGTGAAATAATCAGTGATGTGAGATGCGGTGATGAAGTGGAGGTACTCTTACCACATTTCTTTCAGAACAGTAAGTGCTGACACTGAATACTCCTTCCATCCATCCTCCATACACACACTTCTCCTGTCAGATGAACGTCTGCCATACACAACGCTGTGTCTGAACCGTTACTATAGAAACACTCCGCTATTAGATTTACATAAACCTGCGTTACCGTTAGAGCTGCTGTTAGAAAAGCTATTAATCAGCACCTTCTGACCAATCAGAAGGCAGAATATAACATTAATTACATTTACTGAGGAGACGAAAACAAGTGGGGTTGTGGGTTTACTAAAGGTCATCCCTCTGATAAGAAAGAAAGAAAGCTGTCTAATAAAAAAGAGAGAGAGAGAGAGAGAGAGAGAAAGCGTCACAAGCTTTAGAAGTTTATGTGCTGAAACCTGATGGACGTCCTTGAGGAAACTGAAGACTTACATTTAATGTTATTGCCAGTAAAGAGGGCGAGGACCACTTGAAAGTTTAGCCCCCAAGTGGAAAACTAAATCCAACATGGCTGGTTTTCCAGTTTAGCACCCCTAGTGGATATATAATGTCATAGGCATTTCAAAATGGTGCCAGATGGGTTCATTAAGTTCAGCCTTTATTCGCCACACATACATTAGAGGACACAGTAGGATTCTTTATTTCTCGCATATCCCAGTTTCTGGCTCAGCCATAATACGGCGCTCCTGGTGCAGACAGGGTTAAGGGCCTTGAGGGCCTCAAGGGCTCAACAGCAGCAACCTGGCGATGCATGGCTCCACAATGAGTTGTGGAATGAGATGATTTTTCACACAGGTCCGGATTCACTTGTCTACAGACTCAGCAGTGACCATGACTGGATATGACTTACAGGTTTATTCATACTTCCACTAGGGGCGCTAAACGGTGGCGTAGCGGTTAGCACTGTCGCCTTGCCCCTCCAGGGTCTATGTTATATTCCTGGCCAGGTCTTGATTCTCATCCTGTGTGCATGAAGTCTGCATGTTCCCCCTGTGCTTGGTGGGTTTCCTCCCACAGTCTGAAGACACGCTAATTAGGCTAATTGCCACTCCCAAATTGCCGGGAGTGTGTGCGTGGGTGTGGTCACATGGCATCTGTAGAACAGGTTAATGGTCTGTTGCTTTAAATCGAGTTGCACCAAGTTCATGGAGCTCGACTTAACGCATGCGCGAGTGGCGGTTAAAAGAAGTTCATGCTGCATGTATAACTCCTGCATCTCAATCAGTACATGGTTGTTTAAAAAGCAATTCCTGCCTGACTCTCATCATTCAACAGCATCTAACATCTGATTGGTCAGCACCTCCCATGGTGTTGCCAGGTTTCATCCCTCCTACAGTACATCTCTAAAGAACATTTAGCTTTATAAACAAAAAAAAAAGGAAGACGTTTTCATATTGAGTGGGAAACCGAGCCAGTGTGGTGTGCATGCATTTCTAGTATACGGACACTTTTATCCAATTACTTGCAGTAAAAATTGTGCCTTATATCACTTTTTATTTCAATTAAAAAATCTGTTAAATGCAACACTCACCACTTTTTCCTGTACTGAGGGTCATGGGGAACAGGAACTATCCCAGGAGGCTTATGGCGCGAGGCGGCTACACACTGGACAGGGTGCCAATACATCTCAGGGCACAACAATTAGCCTAATCTGCATGTCTTTGGACTGTGAGAGGAAACCGGAGTACCCGGAGGAAACCCACCAAGCACAGGGAGAACATGCAAACTTCGTTTTCAAATTAAAAACAAATCACTTCATTTCCGATTTGTGTCAGAATCGTAATGACAAACACTGAAAATGAATCAAGCTTTGTATTATTTAATAAACAAAATGGACCCAATCAGAAGAAAAAACTCACTATGTGCTGGAATTTATGTTTTTTTTTTTCTCTGAAAATCTATACACAACAATTTCGATATCAATCTATCACGGGTGTAACAGTTTCCCCAGCTCGATCCATGTCAGGTCTCCAGTCTCGCTCTCGCTCTCTCTCTGACCGTCTCCTCCATCCATCATGCTGAAATTGATCATTCCCCGATGCCAAGATGCCACGAGTCCAATCAAGCGTTATATTTAACCCCCGGCCCACCGGCTGAACGCCGCTCCTGCAAATCACGGGCTGTATGGCTTCCTGATTGATGCTAGCTGAGGGCTAAATGACCTGCTGCTCTCCAATCTGCTGACGTGTGGAGCTTCGAGCGGGAGGTGATTCTGCCTCTCAGTTGGAGACTTTCTCGAAACGGTTTAACATCTGATTCAGCGATAAAAAAAAGAGTTCTGCTGGTTGTTGATGGAGAAAATAAAGTAAAGAAGAAAAAAAAACAGTGCAACTGTGAATCATCGCCGGCTTGCTCATAAAATATGTCATAAAGGAATTAGAAACAGCAGTGAGCATTCGTTATGGTGTCATTGGTTGCTTTCATGAATTTCTCCTTTGGCTTAGAATTTATAATCACACATTTCATTTAAACTGCTCAACTCTAAGCCATCACCAAGTCAGTTAAACTTCGGGGATATCAAACTGTCCGCTTAGGAAGCACGAGTGATGGTGAACCGGTTCCACCTGCTTTGGTGCAGATGAAAGTGACAGCAGGTGCAATGGAGACTCGAAAAGCAAGACGAACCCCTCAGAGCGAATGGGTCAGCAGGTGGTGTGGCAGCCATTGACACATGCTCTCTCTCATCCATCCTGACTGGTAACTCTCAGTGTTTGCATTTTTGCTGGTGTCCTTGTTACTCCTGGTTGGGTGAAGCAGCAACGGCAGCCCTTTCAGATCGCACAGGTTACTCCAAGACGTGTAAGACACTTCCATACATGCAGTAGATCAGTGGTGGCCAAGTTGGGTCCTAGAGAGCCGCAATCCTGCAGAGTTCAGCTCCAGCCCTGAAAAAAAAAAACTCTCCTGCCAGTAGCCTTAGTAGTCCTCAAGAACTTGATTAGCTTGTTCAGCTGTGTTTGATTAGGGTTGGAGCTGAACTCTGCAGGATTGCGGCTCTCTAGGACCGAACTTGGCCACCCCTGCAGTAGAACGAGGGTTCGCTGTGTTCCCCAGGACAGTCACAAGAGAAGATATCAAGAGACCAGATGTTACACCAGGACCAGGCTGTAGAAGGGCAGCAACCCAGCATCAGGACCACTATCTGTTCCAGGAGCGCTGTGAGAGCCCTACAAAATGACAACCGACAGGCTAGTGGTGTGAGGGCCTGACCTCCTCTAGTGCCCACAGCCCAGCACCCTGCAGCTTGATTGGCTTTTGCCAGAACAGCAGAACTGGCAGGTCGACAGTTCTCATCACACAGCAGGTTCACACTGATCACATGTAACATCTAACGTGAGTCTGGAGACACCGTGGTGAACGTTATGCTGCCTGTAACATCATCGAGCACGGCGGGTTTGGCAGTGGGTCAGTGATGGTCATATGCTTTGAGGCGTATCCTTGAAGGTGTGTGAAGTTCCTACATGACAAAGGCATTGATCCATTTGAGCACCTGCAGGACATTATGTATTGGAGCATCACGCGCCCCCAAGTACCCCAACAGGCTGTCCAGGAGCTTAGAGATGCCCTGCTCCAGGTCCTGGGAGGAGACCCCCCAGGACACAATGCGCCAACTCATCAGAAGCATGTCCAGACATCGGGCTATACACCAGTCAGGGCCACACACACTTCTGAATATTCACTCAGCCAGGACGAGCCTGTGATTTAGATTTCTCACTGTGATTTTCAGCGTGATCTTGAATACAGTTCTCCATGGGTTGATGATTTTGGTTTCTATTGATTGTTGTTGTGAACAATTTATATAATGTACATTGGTAATGATTTTTACCTTGAATAATTCCTTCATTACCATCCGATGTGTGATGCATGTCTTCCCTTAATGTTTTGGAGCAGTGTACTTTATATATCAAGGAAATATATTCACAGTCATATCCTACACAGTATATTGTTACATATTCAAGTTCAATTGATTGTCCAGTTTTGTTTTTTTTTACATACCGAAACAACAATCATATAAATATATTAATGTTGCTTTTCTATATGTATTATTTCAACAACTATGGTGAGATTTACAAACTTTACAACTTTAAAAAATGTTTTATCTTAAGTATATGAGTAACTTATGCTCAAATAAGATGAAAAACATCACCGTCATTGTCTATACCAGATAATCCTGTATTCAGGGTTGTGGGGGCGGAGCCTATCCTAGGAGACTTAGGGCACGAGGCCATTTGGGAACAATCAGCCTAGATTAAAACCATAACCATGGATGGTGGGTTTCATCCAACAGTCCAAAGACTGCAGATTAGACTAACTGGTGTTCCCAAATTGCCGTGTGTGTGTGTGTGTGTGTGTGTGTGTGTGTGTGTGTGTGTGTGTGTGTGTGTGTGTGTGTGTGTGTGTGTGTGTGTGTGTGTGTGAGATTATCACTTACACTGCCCAGCCAAAAATAGTCTCCCACTCTAATATTTAGTTCGAGTGCCAGTTCATGTGTGAAAACGATTCCTCACGCTCCCAGAGCCGCTGTTTCACACTCCGAGTCTGAGTCTGGAATACGCCATCAGAGAAGGCGTGATGCATGATGGGAGCATCGCTTCATGCGCTTCCATTCTCACCCTGACACGTCCATCGCTCTGGAATAGACTCAGTCTGGACTCATCAGGTCTAAAAGTCTAAAGCCTGATTATCTGATGAGTCTCACTAACAACAAGTGGCTTTCTGACAGACACACAGCTGTTTAGACCCAATCCTGGGGGTGGGGGGGGTCAGTAGGAGGGGCTGGGGGGGGGGGGGCTCTGATAATCATTATTGTTTTTTACTGTTGATTTTTTATCATCTCCATTCCTGTTGTTTTTCCCACCACATTTCTTCCACATGGTTGAGGGTTCAGCGCTGTCCATACGGGTTTTGATAATGTGCTGAAGTTTCCTTAACCCAGTTCCAGAAATTGGAAATCACTTTAGTTGTTGTCTTTGCTTGATGCAGAAGTTCTGTATAATAATAATGTGATTGTTCTGAAATTGACACTTTTTTCTTTTTTTTTTTTCGGGTGGTGGTCATTTTAATTTAATAATAATAATAACAATAATAATAATAATAATAATAATAATAATAATAAAAAATTCTTAGTAAGAAAAAAAAATCCCAGAATACAAATTTACAAATTTACAAAAATATATCTATAGAAAATCTGTAAAATGGAAGCAAAAACAGACTTATTTGATACTAAATAAATGAATAATAAACAATAATAAAAAATATTCTTCTTCTTTCTTATTTTGGGTTTAAAATGATTAGAACATGACCGTTCAGTTACATTTTTTATCGTTAAACTACAGGTCTCTAGAAATGACCCCATAAACAAACAAACAATAAAATGTGGGAATGTTTGTGACGCTGCTGGTTTGTGACCACGCTTTCTTCAATACCAACAAAATCTATTTTTTTTTTTTATTTCGCACAAATTTGCCAAGATGTTTGAGTTAAATCCAAAATGTGTAAATTGTAAATTTTCATTAAAACACTTTCGAGATGGTTTTACATTCATGAGTATAATTTTATGAGTTTATGTCTCTTTAATTGAGCAGAAATTCAAAATAGTGTATTTCAGCATTCTTCTCCTGACGTGTCAGGTTTTTGTTTTTTCTTTCCGCCCTCTCTCTCGCTCACACACACACACACACACACACACACACACACACACACACACACACACACACACACACACACACACACCAAATGGTAATATTTTCTCAGGCTGATGACATTGAGATGATTCAGGGACACACGGGTGCAGCGAGAATGTCCCGCTTGTCCCCTGGCACGTCTTCTCCCAGATGAGGCGTTGCCATAGTGATCAGTCTAAGGTGCGAAGCCAGGATTCCTCGTTTTGCTCAGTATAATTCCATTAGTTCATCCCCTTACCCTAATTAGGATCAGTAATGAAGCTTGTTTTTGGCAGGTGAAGAGTGGACGAGTTGGAAACAACACCTGAGCAGCTGAACATAACGCTGGACATGATGCTGCCGCCACCCTGCTTCACAGTAACAATGAGCGACGCATTGAGCTCCTGCAAAATAAAAAATAAAAAAGTGCAGACATAAAAGTGTACAAAAATATCTAACATGTATCTTTCCTTTAAAATCGACCATCCGTGAATGATCTAGAAAGCACCAGAAATTTCTAGACTGCAAAATCATTGGATCTGGCAACCCGGGACACTGTTACAAGCCACTTGAGTATATATAAGGTACCGTACGACTCGGACGGTCCGCGGGTCCTCAGTTCATCAGATTTAATCACCGTCCTCCAGGTGTGGATGATGACAAATGGCCGCTCGATACCTGGCGTATCAGCAGATTGGGTTTCCGTGGAGTGATGAGTACAAGCCTCAGCATTTACAACTCGCTCGCTTCCGTTAATAAAAGAGCAGAAACGCTGGAATGTGCCGTCCGGGCCGGGCTCAGGGGGACGGAGCAGGACCGGATCACTCGGCCTTGGAGTGAGACTAATGACAAAGGAGGGCGTTTATACACGGAGCAGGAGGAACAGAAGGAAGGAACTAAAGGGAATTGATCCTGGTATCTGTCTGGTGCGTCTGCGTGATCAGAATCCAGACATCACTGGAGGAAAATGATGCTGAATTTAAAATGTTGATCGGGATGTTGTGTACAATTTCGTCATCAGTTCTTCGTTTAAAGCCATGTACCTATATAGTATGGAAGGGTGTAAGTGTGAACGATTACTCCATGTTTTCAGAGGGCAGAGTTGCCAGTAGAGGGAGCTGGAGTCCAACCAGAGTGAGTGTGGAAATACACTGCAGGGAAACCGAGGCATCTCCTGCTGCTCCATCATCTCTGCAGTCCTCCATCATCAGGGAGCGCTGGACGTTCACATCCTACAGGCTTTTAAACCGTAAAAATAAATTCATAAATACAAATGATAATCAGGATAACAATCTCTAATAATAATAATAATAATAATAATAATATCACTCATTACATTAAAGATCAGCAGATTATTATTAGATTGAACATTTTAACTCTTTAACTACAAACTCTTTAATGATCAATGACGCGTACTAACGCTAGTTTTTTCGAATAATTTCTGCTTCCTACAGTTGAAACATGTTTGTAGCCCGATTTTAATCGTCACTCGTCACATATTCATCCTCATAGTTCACTCAGCGTTCCTGCTCGTCTGTGTCTGAATCTGTTTCTGATTAAAACTCATCATCTGTTGATTATGAATAATGAATCTCAAGTCTGTCACATCACCTTGGTTCATCTCCTCCTGATGCTCCACGCTGCAGCAGGAGTAATTAAGCAGCACACACGAGGTGATTCCTGGTGAAGCAGCGTGTGGAATCTGATTTAGTGAAGTTGAAGGTGAGAGGGAGGTTCAGCAGCCATCCTTCAGCCTTGGACCGATCAGGAACCAACTCTGAAATGTGAAACATGTCCCCGTTGCCTGGAGACGACTGTGAGACAGAGCCAGTGTTGATGTGTGTGTGTGTGTGTGTGTGTGTGTGTGTGTGAGAGAGAGAGAGAGCTGTTCCCTCTAATGCAGGCTGAGGGTGCTTCAATATAACCTTTCAACCTTCAACTAATTCAATAAATAAATAAAAAACCGAGTGGCCCGTGAAAGGCAAGACTCTCCTCCTCTCCTCCAGTGTCTGTTGTGTCTGTCCTGAAAACTTTCACATGATAAATAACAAGCTCAGGGAAGTTCAGAGTGTTAGACACACGGTGGTGTGTCTGTGTTCAGGACGATAAAAAAAGAAAAAAAAGAAAAACAGGAGTTGATGAAGAAGTCCTGATAAGTCTTTTCACTTGTCTCTGTGTGTCATCACTGATTAGATTGAGCAGCACACAGTACAGTGGAAAGCACCAAGGAGCTCAGTGAAGATCTGAGAACAAGGACGGTAGATTTACACACGTTAGGAACATCTTGGAGGTGGAGCCATCTTGCCAGGATCTTGAAGGTCTATCACCCTCAGGTGAGAGGAAAATGATTCAGATGGTTAGGAACGTCCAAGGAACCACCGAAGCACAGGCTGCCATGAACTGGAAGCTGCTGGAACACCAGTGTCACTGTCTACAATCAAGTCATCACCAAGGAAGACGTCCAGGAAAGAAGATTCTGTTCCAAAATTCACACCTTAACATCCATGTTCCAGTAATGATTGCAGCTAACAAAATGGACAAGAATACGCCTTCTGGAGAAAAGTTGGTCTATAGGTGTGTGGGTCCACCAGGTGTGGCGATGGTGGTGAGTCGTGGTTTTGATAGTGGTGATGGTCGTGGTTGTGGTGATGGTGGTGATTGTGGCGATGGTGGTGGTGGTGATGGTGGTGGTGATGTTGGTCGTGGTGATGGTCGTGATGGTGGTGGTCGTGGTGGTGATGGTGGTGGAGGTGATGGTGGTTGTGATGGTGGTGATGATGTTTGTGGTGGTGATGGTCATGATGGTAGTGGTCGTGGTGGTGGAGGTGATGGTGGTTGTGATGGTGGTGATGATGTTGGTGGTGGTTATGGTGGTTGTGGTGGTCGTGGTGGTGGTGATGGTGGTGGTGATGGTCGTGGTGGTGGTGGTGATGGTGGTCATGGTGTTGGTGGTGGTGGTGGTAGTGGTGATGGTGGTCATGGTGGTGGTGGTGATGTTGGTGGTGGTTGTAGTGGTGGTGGTGGTCATGGTGGTGATGTTGGTGGTGGTGGTCATGGTGGTGGTGGTGATGGTTGTAGTGGTGGTGGTGATGGTGGTGAGTCATGGTGGTGATGGTGGTGGTCGTGGTGGTGGTAGTTTTGGTGATGGTGGTGGTGATGTTGGTGATGGTGGTGGTGATGGTGGTGGTGGTGAAGTTGATGGTCATGGTGGTGGTGATGGTGGTGGTGGTGATGGTCATGGTGGTGGTGATGGTGGTGGTGGTGATGGTGGTGATGGTGGTGATGGTGGTGATGATGGTGGTGGTGATGGTGGTGGTGGTGATGGTGGTGGTGGTGGTGGTGATGGTCATGGTGGTGGTGATGGTGGTGGTGATGGTGGTGGTGGTGATGGTGGTGGTGATGGTGGTGATGGTGGTGGTGATGGTGATGGTGGTGATGGTGGTGGTGGTGATGGTGGTGATGGTGGTGGTGATGGTGGTGGTGATGGTGGTGATGGTGGTGGTGATGGTGATGGTGGTGATGGTGGTGGTGGTGATGGTGGTGATGGTGGTGGTGGTGATGGTGTCACAGTCTTGGGCTGTTCTGCTGCCAGCGCAAAGCAAGCCATGGAATCATGAAGGTCTCCGAGTTCTTCTACAGAATCTTAAATCATCTAAAACGTTAAAATCTTTTGAAGCATTTAATAGTCGGGTCTCAGCAGGAAACGAAATAATTTCATCAAACAATTGAATTAATTCTCCAAGAACTGCGGTCAAATATCCAAAAGTGTCCAATAAAGCTGAAAGATGTCAAGAGACGTTCAACCACGTACCAGTTGTGCCGTGTGTGTACCTCAAAGTCAATTAAAACTTACTCCAAATTCTGTTGAAGATTAAAGTCTGTTGTATAATCATTGCTCAAGAAAAAGAAAGGACGAGTTCAAATGAATTCACTGCAAACTCAATCCTGCCAGAACTTCATGATGAGTGTGTGTGAGAGTCCGACTGCAACCGAAAGATGTTCAACTAACATCATTTTACACTGATGTTGCTGATTCACAATGAGCCAGTGTGTGTGTGTGTGTGTGTGTGTGTGTGTGTGTGTGTGTGTGCAGAGTGCTTCTTGATTAACCTCTGACCCATGACCTCTGACTTACAGCTACAACAAAAATTAATTTATGTAAAATATTCAGTGAGTGAGAGAGAGGAGGTGATAAACACAGCATGGCTTTAAACCTGTTAAACAAACCAAACCAACCGAGCAGCTTAAAGGAAAAGTCTGAGATGAGATCAGAAGTGGATGCAACGAAGTTGTGAGATAAAATCCTGAATTATATCAACATGCAACGATAATGTCATGCGATAATAAAAGATTACAGAGACAGAATGAATTTGAAAAGAGATATTTACACTGCCTCGCAAAAACAAAAAAAAGTCGCCATTTCAGAAGGGTCGAATAATTGGGCTGCACCAAGCAAAGAAAATGACTCAGGAGTCATTCGAAATAACTGGAACTGGGTTCAGAACCGTCAGAACCGTTCAACACTTTATAAAAAACCTGGAAGGACAGAGCTGAACCGTCAACTTTGTAGAGGAAATGTGATCATGGTGATGCTGCATGGTAAAAACGACACACACACACACACACACACACACACACACACCATGTTCTGAAAACTCACAGGATTGGGACTAAACAGCTGTGTGTCCATAATAAAATCACGTGTTAGTGAGACACATCAGATAAAAGTCTTCAGTTTGTTTGGTCTGGACTTTGGAGTGATGAAAAAAGGTCATGTGACCTGATGAGTCCAGACTGAGTCTATTCCAGAGCGATGGGCGTGTCAGGGTGAGAAGGGAAGCGCTGTAATGAAGCGATGCTCCCATCATGCATAGCGTCCACTGTACGAGCCTCTGGAGACAGTGTTATGATCTGGGGTCGCTTCAGTCGCTCAGGTCGAGACTCAGCAACGTTATGTGGCTATAAGATGAAGTCACATGACCACCGGAATTCTTCTTCCCTGATGGCACGGGGTGTATTCCAACCTCAGAGTGTGAAAGAGGAGTCATTTACACACATGAACTGGACAAAGCTAAAGATGACTGAATGAAATCTTTATTGTTATCGTGTAATAATAATAATAATAATAATAATAATAATAATAATAATAATAGATGCAGTTTGTGTTATCAAGAAGCAGAATTCATAGGAGACTCCTGTGTCCAGAAGAAAAGATGAAAAGAAGGATGGAGTCTTTAACTGAACCCCAGCGAGCATTCTTTAAGCTATTATTAGAAGCTTGGTTTTTGGAGTTTACACAGCATAGAATCTCACTGAGCGCTGGTCATAAATCATCCGCTGCTCCAGAGGGTTGGAAGATTAACTGGTACATGTGCAGATGAACAAATGAAGAGGAGGTTAATATGGCATAAAGAAGTAAAGTCGGTGTGTAAGAGTAGGCCTGGGTTCTCTGGTGGAACTGGAGTGGAGTGTGTACGCCGTGTGGGAGTTCACTTCTTCCGCACTGATCTGTAAGAGAAAAGAGAGCCTGAGTGAGCGGCAAGGAGAGACAGCAGAAAGACGGGAAGAAGAAAAACAGTGGGCGAGAACGAGGGAGAGCGAGAGCAGATGACTGTGAGTGGGAGTCCGAAGTTCTGTATTAGCACGGAAATCTAGCCATAGTGCTAACACACGTAGCGAGGATGTGACAGTGCCGAGATCAGCGCTCTGGCTGAAGTCTCGCTCATGCTAATGATCTCACAGGGGTCGAATCTGCAGCTCCATGTGGAGAGGCGTGACTAATCAGGACGTTGAAGAGAAGCCAGGCCTGGGCCACAGACGGCGGCCTTCAGACGAGCCCTTCTTCAGATTAATGTTCAAATCTGGGTCATCTCTGCTGTTCCTCACTTCCTCGCGGGAGGAACCTCCTGTGAAATGATACCCCTTGCCTGAGCACTCACCCTCTCCCAATGGAGTGTTGACTACATGACTTTAATCGATCCTTTTGACATCGCTTTGAACTAAATCTCGTGGGTTTAATTGTAAGGAACCTCTCATTTACTCCTGAGTCGTTATCATTCATTTAACATTTACAAAAGTTCAGGAGCTCACTTCTATAGCCAGGACGTCGCGCTGTTCTGCTTCAGAGCTCCTGATGAAAAAGAAAAGGAAACCCGCAGAAGTAGACGTTTCATTGGGTGCCAAAATTTATGCAATGTGATCCGGTGAACATGCATACATACATATGAAGATTATTCCTGTCCAGAGCTTAAAATTAAATGATTGTACAACGGAATTGTGATTTTACATAACAATATTTCATTCATCTTTATCAAGGGTGCCAATAATTCTGCAGCTGACGCTACAACTGATGGTTTCTGATTTTATTTATATTTATATTCTTGTATTCTGTGTATGTTTTTTCAGACAGTATATTCAACTAAAATACGATAAATAATAGTTACTCTAAGAAACCAGTGGAAATGCACAAACAAATAATTTAGCTCTCAACTAACTCAAATAAACAAAGTCAAATAAACAAACTCAAATAAACAAACTACAGATATTTTTTATGCACCATCTCAAAGACGCTACACTGACTTAAATAAGTTTGCTCCAATACTCCAAATCGACTCCATAATCTAATATGGTTTATATATTTATATTTATATTTATAAACACTGACCTTCTAATGCTTTAATTTAAACACAAACCAAAATATTCAATCAAATACACTAACAACAATAAACTCTCTTCATGTAACTCTTCTAAATGAACCCAAAATGCGCTGTAATAAAGATGTAGACTGATTTCAGTTGAATAACTCGAAATGATTCAAACAGACCTCCGACACAGGAACTCAAATGAACTAAGAAATTCACTTGAATATATCAACTCATAAATAAACTCAAGAAGGAGATTCGATTAACTCAAGGTTAGAAATATTAACTTTGCTTCATTAACAGGTGGTGCAGGAGAGGGAGGGGCGTACCAGGCTCCAGGCCCCCCGTGACCATCATCCATTCGCTATCTGTAGCACTTCTACACAGCCTGTGGGGTCCCTGAGGGTGTGGATCACATCCCAGACACAAGGTGGCGTGCCAACCTGTCACACACATGAACCGTGCTGTGTGGAAACGGCGCTCAGATTACAGCGCAGGCGAGATTCAGACCCCGAGCCCTGGAGGTGTGACGTGACAGCGCCAACATTCGAACCACTTCCGCACTGATTGCTATGTTCACATTTGATGTGTGTAGATTTTATGTCCCCTTTGCTCTGACAGCGACAACATGCCGGACGAATCGGTGCCGGCGTGACCGACCGCGGGGTCACGTGACCCCACTGACCCGAACGAGGTCCATGAGCTTCTGTATATCACCACGCCCAGTACCAGAGAGAGAGAGAGAGAGAGAGAGAGCGTGTTAGATAACTGAGAGCGGAGGTGATGGTCCGTCGGCGTTCAGTATCACACTCTGGCGTTCAGCAGGCCTGCACGCTGACAGCTCGAGTGATGAAGTGTGAGCTAACACTCTCTCTCTGCTCATCAGTAGCGTGCCGTGTCAACTCCGCACAGATGGGAGCTTTTTCCTTTTAATCCATTACGTCCTCCTATTAACTCGCGGACATATCCCAGAATCCCCACGGGCTCGTGTCCCGAAACAGAAACGCCTCATTTCAGCACCTCATTACTTACACACCAGCCTATAGATTTTTTTTTCTCCATATCCCCTTTTGCACGCTGATCCGACGTGCCGTCGAGTTCCGATCCGAACAGGAAACCCATTTTGTTTTGTCCATCACTATCCAATCAGCCTCTTATTTCACAGGCTGTACAGTTAGAAACGGCGTGTCAGTAGTAATCTGGTGCTCACAGAGGTCTGTAATTGTCTGTTAGCTGTGAGACGTAGAAGGATAACCCCTGTGTTTTTATCAGCCGAGTTTAGATGCAGCGTGATGGAGGAGGAGAACGTGCTCGGTGCTGGAGCTTCATCCCGCCAGATGTATTAGAGAAGGAAATAAGAATAATAATAAGGCTGGCTGGAGTCACGTCCGTCAACTCTCATGAAGGCTTTTAACCAGCTGCGTTATTGGCCATTTAAAATAAACAAACTCGCGACCGGCAA
>QNUK01000380.1:300000-345000 GCA_013621035.1 Clarias magur
GATCCGGGGAAATGTAAGCGCTCCGGTCCGTTTCAGCTCGTGAGCGCGCGAGTCGCTGATTAAAAAGGGTTTAAGCAGCACTTCTGACCTGTAATGTGAGATCATTCCGGAGTTCCCCCGAACAACGGAAAAGCGAAACGAATCGGAGTAATTAACTTTATAATTGATTGCATTATTATTATTATTTATTTATTTGTTTATTTATTTATTTATTTATTTTTCAGTGTAAAGCTGAGAGAGTTTTAAGCAAGCTCAGCACAAACCGCACGCTCAGGCACAAAGCAGCCGAACAGCGGGCCGGTTTAGCCGGAGGCTTCCTCTGTGTTTAATTACACCAGAACTGAGCAGCGAGTCTCTCACCGGACCTTTAATCAGTCCATCAGGAGCCACAGCACACTACTGAGAGACTCGAGGAGAGAGAGAGAGAGACAAAGAAAGAAACATGCACACTAGTGTTACCAACACTGGTTTTTATTTATTCAAATCTAATCAGTTAATTTTGTAACAAAAAAAAAAAAAACTCAATTATACCAATTATTTCCTATTTGCGTGTAGGATCATTTATACAACATGAGGAAATATACAATATACTGTCATTTAAAAACTACATTAAAGGTCAGGAATCATGCAAAACTCACTGGCTTGTTCCTCAGCTCTTCTGTTCTCTGGAGGGGGCGGGGCTCAGCAGTAGCTCATTTGCATAGACACAGAAACAGTGTGTTTGGAAGAGGAGTGAAACAGAGGTAGACTGAGGAATACGGAAATGTGTAAATCATTAAAAACAGTAATTAAACTCCATGAATTTGTTTGTCAATTGTGAGTCATTTGCGTGTACTGTAGTATGTTGTGCATAAGTATTCACCTCCTTGAACTGCTACCACCTGCAACTGGAACGGTCGCAATTAAGAGTTTTACCAAATTTTTGCACAAAAATAGCTTGTACCATTGAACTGGAAGAACAAAGCGCCCAGATATAATCAGCAAAACTATTTACAAATAAAGGCATAAAATGTGTGACTGCATAAGTATTCACCCCCTCTCCTCCCCGCAGTAAAAACTGCTAAATTGTTCTTTTAAAATAAACCTAAGGGGTTAAATGCAGGTGACTTCATGCATCAAGCGATCTCAAGAGTGGTTTATTATTATTATTATTTTTTTTTTTTTACGAAAACATGCCTAGACACATAAAGGACTAAACAGAGATCAAATCAAGTTTGTGTGAAAATTCTGAAAGCAACATTAAAAAACAAAAGGAACACAGTAAAGCCACGCCCTGCCTCAGCCTCAGCCTCAGCCTCGAGTGACCAAAAGTCAGACGCCAGGTGAAAGTATGGGAGTGTGTACTGCATCCAGTGAAGATCCAGTGAAAAATGGTTATATAACTCATTAAAAACGTATACATTTTATCTATATAAGTGTGTGTTCTAATTTCTTTCATACGTCCGCAACATCTAACAAAATAATAAATGAAATTTTCTGAAATCAGATTTTCTGGCCGTATCCAGGCCCAGTTTGGCAGCATGCCTAATGCTTTGGAGGTAAACCAACTATGTGATTAGGTTTTAAAAGAATTTTTAAAATCCATCTTTGCTCATGATAATAATAATAATAATAATAATAATAATAATAATAATAATAATAATAATAATAATAAAAAGAAAACATATCAATTAATAAAACAGGAATAAAAGGAGCCATGTGGAGACTGGCTGATGGCCGAATTAAAGCTCAACCCAGATGCCATATTTTTCCCCCCAGATTTCTTTAAAACAGAGAATCGGCTTCAAAAAGTGGAGTGAAATGGGAATTTTATTCCCTCGGTCACAGCGAGGAGCTTTAATGAGCCGTCTCTCTGTCTCTGTCTCTCTACTCGTGTTCACTCTTAAATAAAGAATGGAGACGAGACTTAGAAGAAAAATCAGAAGGACTTTATTTTGCAAGATTTGTAAAATATTAATATACAAGTCTTAGATGACTCCAAGAGCCAGACAGCACAGGGTAATGCTCTTCATCTCCATCCTTTGGTCTTTATTTCAGTTCATTACAAAGCCACGCTAAGTATAACCATCATCACAACCATATCATCACCAACACCACCACCATCAACGTCTTTTCTTCCTGAGAAGGCTGAGAAAGGCACAGCTTCCACCAACAATCCTCACCGCCTTCTATAGAGGAACTATTGAGAGCATCCTGAGCAGCTGCATCACTGTCTGGTTTGGGAATTGTACCATGCCAGACCGGGTCTCTCTCCCTTCTATCGAAGACATTTACACCACACGTTGCATCCGCAAAGCCACCAGCATTGTGGCTGACCATCTTCACCATCATCACCACCATCATCACCACCATCATCACCACCACCACCACCACCATCATCACCACCACCATCATCACCATCACCACCACCATCATCAGCCTCATCACCACCATCTTCAAACTCAACATCATCACCATCATGATCATCACCACCACCATCATCATCATCATCACCACCACCCTCATCATCACCACGATCATCATTATCATTACCATCACTGTCGTCATCATCATCATCATCTCCACCATTGACACAACGATCAAAACACCATCTTCATCCTCATCCTCATCACCACCACATAATAATTATCACATCAACGCAAAACTAAACTGAGACACAAGCTTTAAATAGGTAAACTGATCAGAAAACGACAGGAACAGGTGAAACAATTAAAGACTCTGGTGCCTCTGGTGCATTCTGGGACCTGAAGTCTAGAACTCTAGTGGAGGGAAAACCATGACCTAAAGGTTTATGATGGAAGGTGTCCATATCTGACCTCATTCCTTGACCTCCATAAATTCACAACATGTAATTAAACGTTCATAATGCACTGTGAAGACCAAATCTATAATGATCAATATGCACTTATAACATGTTAATGAGCATGCAGTCTCTTTTACACTTCCTCATTCACACTCCTTCCTCACTCCCTCCCTCACACACTCTCCTCCAGTCCTCACTCGCTCTCACGCTCATCCACTTACTGGGCTGTTTTTTGCCTTTGAACATCATGTCTTTCGGTGTGTGTGTGTGTGTGTGTGTGTGTGTGTGTGTGTGTGTGTGTGTGTGTGTGTGTGCGCACGGTATTTTGCTGACTTCATGACTCATGTTGTTTGGATGAAGGACTCTCTGAACAAAGCAGCTCTCCCCCCGAGGCCGCGCTGCAACCTTTCCCTCTCCTCATTACCTGTGAATGTCAACAGAGATGTAACTTTCACTGCCTCCTCTACACACAGCCCAATATCTGAGGTTACATGGGGTCATCACAGGTCACGCTGACGTCACTCAGGGGTCATTTTAAGGTCACTCTGTCATCTGAGGTCACTTTGCCTTTATTTATTTTATTTGTAGAATGCGGTGTGTAAGACATGTTATAATTTCATAGGCTGTACAAGTCAGTCATGGGGCAGTCATGTGACCTGTCAGTCAAAATCACTGGTGGACTCATTTTCAGTGTAACTAAAACCACATTATATTATCAGAAACGGCATACTTTTTAATCAGGAAGTCATGCTATGAAATTATAAAAATATAAGATAATTTTTATGAGCAGAAAATCTGCATTACTCCCCCCAGTGGCGAGTTTGAGTGTGAGCGCATCACAGACATGGAGTGTTCTAAATCAATCATGTTTCCTGACAATAGCTCATAGCTAAGGATTTAAACAAACACCTCCTGAAGCTGATTGGGCAGCAGATTGTAAATCCATGCAACCAATTATGAGGTCCAGCTGTCTGAGTACATTAGGCTCCGCCCGCAACATCTGGATTGGCATGCTGATGGTGGTCATATTGATTACGGCATGTTTTTGGAAAATTATTTTCCATGGGCACAGGAACAAATCTGAAGAGTCAAAAGGAGATGTTTCTGGAATATCACGCAAGTTAGCTTCAAGGCAGAGTTTAGTTTAGTTATCTATATTGCAAAATTGTTCAGAATCAGTCAAGAGGAGGAAACAACTCATGGGGTTCAAGGTTATTAAGGTATGATGTAAAGTGTACAGTCTTGCGCTACGCTGTGTTAGCGCGTATCGCCTGCCAGGGTAGCAGGAAGGAGTACTGATCAAATACTTGATTTGTTGTAGAGCAAAAAAATAAGGGGAAGAAAACTCTTTTTGGTGCTTGCTAATAATATGAATACTAATACTATTAATAATTGGTGATTGTTTTACTGTATCTTTCTTTTTCACCGATCATGTCATAGCGCTTCCTCGCGACGCCTCGGCTCTCGTCACTCTGAGTTCCCGTGTCTTCCTGAGCAGAATTTCATCAGCGGAGAAAAAAGTATGTTGGTGTCTCTCATTTCATCACCTCCCTCTCTTTCTCTCTCACTCTCTCTCTCTCTTTCCCAAACCACAGGATGATCTCATCAGCTCAACAGCAACCCTGAAACACTCGTTGACATTTCGGACGACCTCGCTAAAATTTAGTGGACCGTCAGTGCCGCCGCAAATGGAGCTCGTCCAATTTATCACTTAGAAGTGCTTTGAATTGGACTGGACTTATTATGTCTGATGTGTGATGCTGTTTCACTTCGCTAAAGTGCCAGAGAAGCTTCTGGAAGAGTTGCATCAGTGAACTCATAGCGCTGTTTTCATTCATTGATGTTGAAAAAAATGACAGTTTGGGATCCAAACCCAAAAAAAACAACAAAACAACATTTTTGCATCATGCAACTTGACAACTTTGAAGTGCTTGACCAGTTTACACTACAGGCGTGCCACTCAACTAACATCCAGGAAACACAGCTGGCAGGAGCTTAGCGAGCGACTACATAGGCCTTCATGGATGACGAGATGGTGGGTGCTCCTGGAGTTTTGCTGCACATGTTGGTGATGACCGTTTGCCGACAGTGAGAACAGGCCCACACTCTTCAAACTCTCATCTGAAAGGCTACCCACTTTTTCACATAAATCACCTCCAACTATTAATTCTCCACCATGCAATAACTGGAAAAGGAAATCGTGTCCAGGAAGACAAAATATGAGAAACCCATAGATGAACCAAGACAAGCTTGGAGGCGTGGTGACGTACTCAACACAGCTCCTAGTGGAGCTCAATGTAACATGTAAGCTCAGCCCCTGATGGAGATCAATGCAATGTTCCCCAAGACCTTGCTCCTAGAGAAGGTCAATGAAGCATCCTCCATGGCCCAGCTCCTGGTAGAGGTCACCGAGGCAAACTTCACGGCTTAGCTCCAGTGGAGGTCAATGAGACAGTCTTCACAGTCCTGCTTAGATTGGCACTCATGAAGGTATCTGCACTACCACCAAGCCCAATTCTTCCATCATGCCCTGCTTGAAATGGTTGTCCTGCCCAAGATCTCATCACCCTGCCTTCCTGCCTACCCTCCGATGATTGTTGTCCACCTCCCTGACTTACTTTGAGGGCTGACTTGAGGGTACCCTACCTCCCAGACAGCACTGCTCACCCTGTGCTGAAGGTCTTTTCCCCCCGTTTCAGGCTCGGAGTCTTGAAACTCGACCTCAGGCGATTTAATGAGAGTCATGTATTGTTTTTATTACAGTACTTCCACCTGGTTCATGTTTGTTTTGATTGCTGGAGGCATTTCAGTTGGAGTTCGAGTTGCGTTGCATCGGTCGCTTCGCCGGTGTGTTTATCTCACCTTGAGCTCACGTTTATTACAGATCCCAGCTTATAGGTTACTTCCTGTGCCTGATTTAGTCTGGTGTTGTTCATTTCACTGTGTTTAATAAAGACAAGCCTGCACCTGCATCTTTGCCTCTTCAGTATCCTGACAGTATTGTACCGTATATATACGATTTCTCCTCAGTTTCATTTTCAGCTTATTACTTAAATCCTGAGTACAAGTGTAAATCTAGAATTGGCTTTTTGTTTTCAGAAATGAAACATAAAAAGATGCTTTTAGTGATGCAATTCAATTTATTTATGAATGTGTGGGGACTCCTTATTGAAATAAAGAAAGAAAGAAAGAAAAAGGTTTCTGGGCAAAGTGCCACCGTTTCCGTGTATCTACTAATCCCGATCACGATAAATCACGGCGTCTAGAGGAACTGGAGCGCCTCACACACTAACGCAAATGAGGTCAGCGGAAGGTTGTTGTCCTACAAGACTGATTTCTTGTGTTATAGGAAACTCCATCCAATCATATCCGCTATAGTGAAGCTGTGTTTGTTTACAAGGAATCATTTTTGTAACCCTAAAATCCACCTTCTCCACCTTTAAAATAAATAAAATATACAATAAATTAAGCTCATGTGAGACTGGGGTCGGGATAGGATTGTTTCTGCGGTACATACGATAATAATAACTTGTGAGTGAATATGAGTGTGTGTGTGTGTGTGTGAGTGTGTGAGATTTGACCCTCTGCCCTGCACTGATCATGCTAATGACTGTATTCTTTGCGATAGGCGAGCGGGAGGAGCAGGAGGATCTCACTTCCTCACTTCCTGTCAAACACACAGCTCTGAATGCATAACGATAAAGAAGACCAATTACAAGAAGTCAGCGTTTGTCTTTGCTGTTAATTAACAAATGCCATACATGAGTGTCCTGAATAGTCCCCCCCCCCCCCCCCCCCCCCCCATTTCTAGTTACATTTAATGTAACCTGGATTGTAGCAGCTATAAACATTAGTTATTTAAAATGATCAGTAACGCTGTCAGGGTGCTTGTGATCATAATCAATACAGAGTTTCAGGAACAAAAGGACGTCACGTGGGGAGGGCTGCCCCGTCCACTAGAGACCAACATTTTTCAAATTGGGGCTTTCTTGCATTTATTGTTCTGGAACGGCGTTCAAGTTCAACCGGGACTTGTGATTGGGTGGAGGCATTAAAGCAATCGAAACTCACAGAAGACTTTATTCACAGTACGGTGATGAGAGTCTTAGCCGCAGTAAAACATTTGAACGGTGCAAACTTTTAAAGAAGGACGTACAGCACGGCTGTGATGGACGATTCCGGGCCGAGGTGGCACGGAGCTCACTGCAGTCGTGAACATGAACATTCAGTGAGTGGAGCACATGATCCTTGAAAACAGACCGATAATCTGTCGCCAACTTGTGGAAGAGACACATCTGTCTGTGGGAACTGTACACACACACACACACACACACACTCACCAACACCACTTGCGTCCAAAACACACAATAACCTCCTCTGAACAGCTGATATTGAGATGTTTATATCCGCTCCTTCTGCTCTGTAAAGCTTCATAACGGCTCTAATCTGAGGTGCTGCTTGAGGTTAATTGGTGATTTCTGAGGCTGGTGAGTCTAAACTTGCCACAGTTTTGGTCTTGATTTCCCGGGAAGGTCTTCATGAGAGACAGTTTCATGCACTTGACACACCATACTGTTCTCTAGAATGTAGTAAAAAATAAATCACAAAATGAAAAAGCTTGAATTTGAAGGTGGATCTGAGGTCTGCCACAATCTTGCTGGCTGAACCGCTCAAGTTTACAAGCAACCGCAGCACATGCTCTCATGGGGGCCGTCTTCTGGTGAGAAAACAACATTATTACACAACCATTCCCATGCATGGCTCCACCTCCATGTTTTCACCTAAAGGAATTTCTTTTTTGTTTGTTTGAGGTTGGTGCAGACGCAAATGCACCATTAATACAACGCGATACAAACTCTATTATTTCTCTCATACTTTGTTCTTCTTCCTGCTAGTCTTTTCTCCCGAGTGTTAGCAAAGGCGCTGGATGAATACACCAGGTCCAGGAGATGTCCACGTCCCGAGATAAAAATGAAACAGGAGGCGGGACTTGTTGTTGAGACATACAGGTTGTTTTTACGGTAATGCGATTTATCCGTAATGTGTTCTACACGCTGTAAATGATCGGAGCGGGACGGTGTTTTCCACTGCAGCTGTGCTTGTAGCATGAAGTGAGCGCGTTAACTCGATTCAAAAGCACTCATCATAGCGTCTGTGCAGTGAACTTCACACAGGTACGGATACACAAAAGCAAATGTTTGGATTTAATGCAACATAACCTTGTTAATCCTGTAACTAAAGCTAGAGGTTCTCTTGAACGCACTGAACAGGCTGTAACGTTAAACACACCCAAGGGCCGGAAAAGTACTGAGCATTCATACGCCAATCACAAACGTACAGCCGTCCCCCTAACTGTGACAAAGCACTGACACTGGAGACTCCTCCCACAATCACCACAGTCATGGTGAGAGATGTTACAATCTGGGCTCAACTGGAAGCTTGATGGCGAGAAGAAGAAAAGTCTGATGAATGGGTGTGGCTAGTACATGTGTTAGCTAAGGCAGGACGTGGCTGGCTTAAAGACAGGAAATGAAGTGCTTAGCTGAAAATCTGTAAATAATGAATTGAAAGGCAGGAAGCCATTAACTAAACCCTGCTGAAAAAAAACAAAAACAGAATAGACCAGCATAGACCTGGTGACCATTATACCAGCATATGTTGTGTTTTGGTGCTGGTATGCTGGTGACCAGCATTATAGTGCCATGATACTATGCAGTTCACCACCCCATCTAATGTTGGTTTGGTATAAAAGCCAGAATACATGGAAGATTGTCATCCAATATGTAAAATATAACACAGAATCAGTATAAAATCAGCTTTATTGGCCAACACAAACAATATTAACAATGTGTAATATGTAACAGTAGATACAATATGCACATTTGTAACAATATGATAATTTAACAATGAACAGCAAATAAGTTTTGATAAAAAAACAAAACAAAAACAAAACATGAGACCAACCTCTCAGGGACACTTTCACAGCTACTTTCACACCACAGGAGTGTAAATGATTGAGCTTGGCCCTCACTCTTTATTTAGGGCAGTGGTTTTCAAACAGAGGGGTCGCGGAATAATTTCAAGGGGTCGCGAGAGGGATTAAAAAATTATGTCTTTTTGTTGCGATTATAATACACACTTTTCGGTATTACAAGTAAATGCTATGAATTAATATTTTCTGATTTGTGATTGAGTGTGAGTGTTTGGAAAAAAAATAAATTTGCGACTCAAAGATATGACATCACCGTGCAGCGGCTCACTGGTTACTGCGACAGCGCACAACTGCATGTGGAAACCGAAACTGCCGAGATTGTTCATTTGTTATTCGCAAATCTAAAAATGTTGAGGAAATTCTGGACAGTTTGCTTGAGTCATCGGAACCGTGTACATCGACCAAGCAGAAGAGCAAGACCCCGTCAGACCAAAGTAGGAAACGTTGGAAACACTGCCTGAATTTTGGATTGCGGTAGCAGGCGAATACACAGAGGATGGATGTACTGCTTCAATATGTACAATCTACATATTTGTGTGAGCATTCTATTTCCGCTGTTACATATGCAAAAAAAATAAAAATAAAATAAAAATACATCCTTCCCATTGAAAGGTAAGCAAAAATTATTTTGATGTATAGTAAATGTATTCAAAATACTGTGAACAGCTTGTTATGTTTGTTACTTGTTTTTGATAGTGGGGGTCGCGAGATCTTGTTGGTCTTCAATTAGGGGTCGCTGGCTTGAAAGTTTGAGAACCACTGATTTAGGGGTCTGCATGTTTATGGGCGCTGAAGTACTTCTGACATGTCCTGATATTTGTGTATTTCTCTTACTTATAAACATATAAATGTCACCTCTTTCACCTAGTGCAAACTAAATGTCCAGGATTGAGGGGAGAGGGACACAGATGATCTTATACACATATGGCCGTGCAAACAGACATTCAGGGTAAAACAGAGGGAACAGGAACAGTGCACTATGAAGAAAGGGTGTTAGGTTTGTGAAAGCCCACTTTTACACCCTATACACAGCCGTACATCTTTGTGCCTCTCTCGAAAAGCAGTTCTTGTTTAACTCAAGACACAAGTGAACATCCTATACCTGGCATTTCCATGGTGTTTATGGCTGCTCACCATAAACTGATTCACAATTCACACAGACTCTGTGAGTCAGTCCATGTGCTGGTCGTGTGCAGTCACAGGGGAAGCCTCATCGTGTGGTCAACCGCTTAAAAAAACACAAGAGATCCGTCCCGAATCCAGACCTCAGTCGTGGTCCAGGTTCCCATGACACAGTGATGGTCCGTCTGTATCTTGCCTGCTTGTTTGCATTTGGTCTCTATAAAACAGGTGGCTGATCATTTTCATGGTCACAACGGTTTATAAAAAAAGGAAAAAGAAACATAAGCATGATGATAATAAAATTACTGTCAATAATCATCAATAACTATTGACCGTGCATAAAGACAACACAAACTTTTGCAATGCTATACACGATTTCTACTTTTCGCAATACGATTTACATTTAAACCTTAATATCACAAACATCTGTAGGCTACATAAGGCAGTATTTTAGGCACCGGGAGCTAAAAAGTGTTTGTGCTAAATAACATTATAGATAGCAGTGACATAAGCTAACCAAAAACTGAACCAAATAGCTACCATAACATGAATCTATCCAAAACAGGGTGAATATATTATAAACATTTACACCACAGCTGATACTGACAACCATCTGTAATCTACAAACTGTAAGGCGTTAGCTTAGCCACCTGTGAGCTAACCTGTTTGTGCTAAGCTACATGAGGCAGTATGTTAGCATGATTTAGCAGTGTTGTCTACATGCTAACCAAACCATGCAAGTGACATTAAATGACAATGTTTCACATAAACTGGCAAAAGCTTGTGAGAAAATGAGGAAAAATAAATGAATATTAGTTTTATATTATCAGAATAAGGATTATATAAGATTTAAAAACTTACCCATGGTAACAGATTGCTGGATTCTCCTCCTTCATCCTCTGTTGGAGTCTCAGTGCTGTTCTGAGGTAAATCTAAACTCCTCCCACTTTCCAGAACATTCTGGAGAGCTTCATAAACCTGCACAGCGAATAACATCTTCCACACGCGCAGGAAAATTATCGGACCTACTGCGTGCGTGCGGTTGTGTGTGTGTGTGTGTGTGTGTGTTCGGGGGCGTGGCCTTGTATGTAGATTACCCTGACTGTTTCCCTGTGAACAGCGTGTGGGCGTGTCCTGTCTCAGGTCATTATCAGTGAATGAAGTGTGGCAGAAAGACTGTCTCTCTCCTTAGATTCATATGGATTACATAAACTGAGAACATTTATTTTTGATTAAGCTCGCTACATTTTAAAGTAGACACTTTAAGCGTTCTCTCTCTCTATATATATATATGTATAGATATATAGATATATGGATATGTGTGTGTTCATTTTAGTTTCAAAAAGATTTTCGGGGAGACTGGGACGGCAGAAGGCGCACCCTGTTTATTTTCTTTATTTTTTTTCAAAAGCACAATGTTTTATTGATATGTGAGTGTACATTAACAAATAAAGACATGTTATACATTACACGTATGTTTATGGTTAAAAATGATGGAACATTTTAAGTTATTTTGACGGTTACCATAAAAAATGCAAGTGGTCCCACCGCCGGAACAGCTGACCTCATGGTGCTGGTATACTGGTATACTGGTAACCCTGCTGGTATAATTGCTGGTCAAGCTGGTGACCAGCTATGATGGTCTATGCTTTTTTTTTCAGTTTTAAGTGATTTCCATTGATTACATTTAAAAAAAAAAGTCAATTTATGTAAAAGGTTTGTGTTGTGTCTTTAGACAACCCACAGATATTTAATAAATGTAAAATAATGCATTTACATGTTTTTGGTAAATGTATTATTTTTGTTTCTTGTATGTAAATGCTTTTAGAAATAACACTACACAGTCCATGTATTTACATAACACATTATTTTCAGTACTAGCTAGTAAAAAACAAGATGGGGCCTCCGAGTGGCGCAGTGGTTAAAAGCGCTCGCCCTATCATCCGGAGATCGCTAGTTCGAATCCCGGGTGGTGCTGTAACCTCTCGCAGCCGGAGGTCTAGAGAGAGCTGATTGGCCGAGCTCTCTCAGAGGGGAGGGATGAGAGGTACATAGTGCTCCGATATTAATCACGGCTCTACAGCCAGTCAGGGGGCGTCTGTGAGCTCGCGCAGCGGAGGGAGCGGATAGCGCTGTCCTCCGAGTGTGTTACGCCACCCCCAACGGTGCGCGAGCGAGCAGTTCGAAAAGATGCGGTCGGCTGGCGTCACGTGGTTCGGAGGAAACACGTGATAGTCTTCGGCCCTCCCGGCTGAGTGGTAGTAGTAGCCTTAATGTGGGAGCCCCCTAGTGACGGGGAGGAATTGGACACGACTAAATTAGGGAAGAAAATCGTGGAAAAATCCAAAAAAAAAAAAAAAACAAGATAATGAGCTAAAATTTTAACTACCAAAACCTTGCTGGTGGCCCAACATATAAATCATGCTATGCTGGATTTTTCAGCAGGCATGCTGGTCCTGCATCATTTATGCTGGTTCACCAGCTAAACCAGCATCAGACCAGCACTAACCAGTATTAACCAGCATAGATCAGCATATAAATCATGCTGGTCTATGCTGGATTTTTTTTTAGCAGGGAATGGCTGGAAATGGTTAACAGGATAGCAGGGAAAAATTGTTAGAAACTCAGAAACTCATTGGCTGGAAGACACAAAATAATTATCTGCAAGGCAGGAAGTAATTAACTGTAAGCTGGAAGTTCTTAGCAGGAACTAGATGAAAGGCAGACTCTGTATAGATGGAAGATGGGAAGTGGCTAGATGGAAGGCAGAAAAGGAAGTGCTTAGCTGGAAGCTGGAATCTGGAAATAGCCCGTAGCAATAGTGAATAGGGAAAAACTACTTAGGAAAAGGTTCTTAGCAGGAGGACAGAATGTGGTTAGATGGAAAGCAGGATGTGGCTTGATGGAAGGTGGGAAAGGAAGTAGTTCACTTCAAGTCATAAGCTGGAAGGCAGAAAGCTGTTAGATGAAAGCTAGGAAATGGTTAGCATGAAATGAATTGGTTAGCTGGAAGGCAGGACGTGGCCAGCTGGTCCTGTGTGGATTTATGGCTCCGTCAGCCTACCAAGAAACTTCAGACATGTGGAGATGCTAACGTGTGGAAGACCGAGTGATTTTCCTGGAAGGGCCTGACTGACGGATTATAGCTGAAGTGATCACGGCACGTTTAACACGTTTAACACCACTGCTGGCTGACCGGATTGGTGTCTCTCATCATCCCCCATAATTCACTGCTGCAGTGCTGTCAAGTCAAGCTCAGGAACCGACTCCCAGCACTTAATACTGATTCCGCTGATGGATTGAACCGTGACAGCGAGGCGAGGCGAGAAAAGCAGAAAGAAACACACTTTACTTATTAAAAACATCCTGGTTAATTGATTATTTAAATACCACAGAATGGGCACTAATTAATAATTACCGTAACCTGTGACTACTATGTTTTTCTAAAATGAAACTACAGTAAAAATTGAGGTAAAATAATGAATAATGTTTAGCAATAATGTTAGTAGTTCTAATAATTAATTTGAAAATGTTAAAATGAAATGCAGAAGTGCTAATGTACGTATTTACTTGTTTTGTTTTATTAATATATAAAATGAAGAATGATAAAAAAAAAAAATAAAGATTTGTATAAGAGGATTTAATAGTCAGTGTCTTGTTAAAAAAATAATGAAGTGTAAGTATTGGTTATAATTGTTTCTCATTATAACTCAAACTGTAAAACTGATACAAAAAACGAGAAATAACAAAAGATTATTTTAATCACCAATTACCACAATTAGACCTTATTTAGCGGTGTGTGTGTGTGTGTGTGCGCGTGTGTGTGTGAAATGTGATTTATTAAATCTAAAGTTATGATAATTCACAGGAGAATGCTGTAGTGACGTCGTGCAGAACGAACAGAACCATCCGTTTAAGTCACACGTCACTTCTGATTTATAAACGTATTCCTCGTTATGTACCGTCTCAGCTTCTGCTTGGTGTCCGCTGTCAGAATAACGCTGCGGAGAGGACGAATATCTGCTGAATCAGACGGAAAAACAGGAAGTCGGGATGATTTATGTTCGGGTTGTTAAACTCTGTGGAATAATTTGGGAGCTAAAATGAGATCTGTAGTTGCACCACTCGACCCGCTGATAGATCACGCCACTCTGAGATGTTCGGGCCTGGTTCTGGGTTCTCTAAGGAACTCCACACTCTGTTAACGAACCTGGTGGTGGTTGAGTGAGGAGAAGTGGAGATAAATCTGTCGGGTCTGATCAAGGCCGCAATGAAGCACTTAGTCTGGATGACTTCTAAGTAGTTTGCAAAGATTTTCATGGGGAAACTGAAACATTTCTCCACGCCACTCATGTGTGCGTGTTATATTTAGCCACGCCCATACATTTCCTTAAAAGGCAAAGCTCACAGTAAGCTCCCCAGTGGAAAACAAACAAAAACACTTTAGTGTATTACAAATATATTGAAATCTTTGATAGCACCTTGCAAATATACTAACAAAAAGTTGTTCCATCAGTTAACATATAAAAATATACTAACATCATGCTTTCACCAAAAATTTGGAATTAAACTTTAAACATACGTCAAAATAATTGTATTATACTGTAGTACACTTTCCGAAAAATATATTATAGGAAAATATACTTCAGGTGAAAGGTCGGTCTAATGTTCTAAAATTTATCTTTGGCATATTATTAAAAAATATGCTGGAAATAATCATTGTAGAAACGTAGAGAAAGTAAACATTAGAATATAAATGTGAATATACAGTAGTCTCAGTATAGTTTCAGTTAAATTTAAACATACTTATTCATCCTGTATGTACTTACTTATGTTTAGATTTAGTGCACTACTCTCTCTCAAGCTCGGTTTTGCCCGCCGAAAATCACTTTCGTGCGTTCATGGTAATTTATCTGATTGGACTCTGTCTCTTCTGTGCACTCACTATCATAAAGCTACACTTGCACGACCTTCATTTGAACTCTGCAACTATTCTGGCGCAACACCAGCCAGTTCTTTCCGCTCCTGGTTTGAATTCACGGTTGGAAGCTGCATCATTGCGCGCGTTAGTTTGTATCGTTATTCTTTTCTTTTCTTATAATATTCTATTATCTGGTAAATTTCATGGTTTTTATTAGGTAGTTTGTGATTTCTAGTAATTTGTAATTTTACTATGTACGTCAAAGTACATAGTTTAAACTATAGAATGTGTCGTCGAATGTGTCATTGCTAAATCTCTTGCACTTCTGGTATGATGCTCCGTAGCTCCGCCCTGTTTTCAGTCTCCGTGTAACAGCTAGAATCAACACACCAGGTTTAAACTACTACTGTACTGTATATTCTAATACGAATGTCTGTCTATGTTCAGACAACAGTTACATTTTTTTCTTTGTGTGTTTGAGACAACCCGATGTTTTGTTTACTGTTTTCCTGGGTTCCCTTGTGCAGATGAAATCTGTTGAACTCATGAATAGAATCTTCCTCATAATTACTGATGTAATGTGTTTCAGAAACATGTTAAAGTGTATAAAATGCATGTGTGAATGCAAATTCAGCAAACTTAAAATTGTGCTTTTGTAACATTTAATGACAACGTAAATACACTTAGTACAAAATTAGTTGTTACAAAATAGCAAACGTCAAGTACTGTATACTAGTCGTTAGTCTGGAGCAAGTACACTTAAGTCTGCTTTAGCGTGCGAGGATTTAATATACTTAGCACACTTTTTTTTCTTTTTTCTTATATATTTCAAGGAAGAAATATATTTTTATAATAATGCAAAATAAACCTGAAGAATTTTAATTTGCTTCACAACGTCTCCACCTTCCATCTCCAGTTATCCTGTAATAAGTCTCAGGAGAACCGCTGACCTTCTACTCAGGAACTTAAAGCCTGGACACACTGAGCTACCGCTGCCCCTTAAAGTCGCGATCTCACTCGAGTATCAGGTTCAGACATGTCAGGAGGCGCTTTACATATTTAACATATTTCGATTATTCATCTAGATGCAGGATTACATTTATCATCCACATGTCTACAGCATTTTGCCCATTGATTAGAATCCAAGAGAGGAAAAATCCCTGACACTGGAGACTCATTGACTGGAGAAAACATGTGTTACTGTAAGATAAAAAAACAAAACAATAAGGTATTAAAATACACGCCCCCTTGTGGTTCAATTCTTTAATTCATTCATCCATATACAGTATGTACAGTACAACATACCATATACGAGCATTAAACCTTATACAGGGGTTTTCTGTTTCTGCTTGTTTACTGAAACTGTTAAGCAAATGACTTTGCAGTCACCCTGTGCTATTCTTCTTCTTATTATTATTATAAATTTTATTATTATTATTATTATTATTATTATTATTATTATATTATTATTCACGCCTCTTTCTTTCGTTCTAATTCTCTCTCACATCTCCCTCGCAGATGAGTGTGAAAAACGCCATTAAAGTGAGAGACAGCGTGGAGAGACGGTTCATTCTCTCCTGATGTTTTATTTCGGAGAGAGAGAGGAGATGAAAAGGTCAGCCGTAAAAAAGACGGAGTTCATTTCTGACACGTGAACAGTGGAGGGAAGGAGAAACGTGGATTTCTGACATTTGTAAGACAATTTCATTATATTCCTCTCTCTCTCTCTCCCATAAACTTGATGAAATGTTTTGTTACATATTGATGCGTTACATTTCCGAACGCACCGGCACTGTCTAGCTGCATTCCTACTAGTCTTGTTCTGATCATTTGGCCACACGCATATGTTGTAGGAACTGAACCTCCAGATGCCGGCTGCGGTGGTAAGATGAGTGAGGAAACTTAATTAAGTGTGTAATGCAGTGATTTACATTTTGATTAAATGTCCTCGAATACTGCAGGTTCGATGGCGCAACAATCGCTGCCAAGTTTCACATAAATGCCCATAATTCGTCATAAAATTTTGCCATCGTGATTTATGCGCACGTTTCTTCCCCATGTTTGTCTTCAGGGCTTAAATGCACTTCAGAAAGAAAGTTTCAGTTATGGAAATATCCTTGCAATTTCGAACTAGAGAGTGTGACGATGGTTATTTTATTGTAGAGTTTAAACGGTAATGTTAAATATAAACTGGAACCATAAAAGCTAAAACTATTGTAGGAGCTATGCCTACGGCTAATGCTAATTCAAACAACAAAAATGGTACGGTAACAATAACGGAGAGAATAACAACATTCAGCTAATCACATGCGAGATAAAGAACCCACTGACATACTGGCTTTATCTAAACAAGCTGAGCAAGTTAACTGGGTTCAGTTGGTATGGAGATGAGTGTATGGCTCAAGCAGGACTGGGCATCGGTCAGGCAGAGCGTGGCATGGAACTGGGCATGAACCTGGAGTAAGAGGCCATTTTGTTGACCTTCAGATGGTGTTGAGCGGACAGCATGGCTTGGAACAGTGCTGCGCTCTCGTCCACTTCTCTGGGGTCTACACGCTCGGGCTCCTATCAAAAGCCTTCCAAAAATGTTTCCCAGGCGAGGAGCTGTGTCCATAAACGACGCGGTCCGTTGAGCCTGGAGAGCAGCAACAGAATCCACCGCAGATCCCTTGGCCTAGGATCTGCCAAACTCTCTGTATAAATCCAGCACTGGGGAAAAAACCCCCAGCTGGGTCAACCTCTGTCCCATCATAGGAGCTTGGCAAGTCCGCAAGTCTCCGGAGCGCCACCTCAGGGCGAAGAAATGGAGACCAACATGGGCGTGTCCAGCCCGTGTCACGTCTCGGTGTTGTGTTCGGTCACGTATGGGGGAGGGGCAGGATGCACATGCGTTATTAGAGTGGAGTTGAAACATTATAAACATGAATATTCAATATGAACAGAAATATAAAAACTAAAACTTTTTCTTTTTTTTTTTTTTTTAAAAAACTAGGGTTAAAGCTAAGTATGGTTAAGGCTAAAGCTGGTCCAAATAACTTTGGTAAAGGACCAAACAGACACAAGCCAATGAACCGACTCGAACTCTGACTCTAAATAAACAAGCTGATCAACTTAACAAGTTTCGGGTGAATACGGCGTGACTGCGGTGAAGTGCATGATGGGAACTGATGCCCAGGACAAGTTTCAACATAGGTTTCTCCAAACACAAAAGTCAAAATCCCAGAGACCACAGACGAATACGGAACAGGATGATCAGGACAGTAGTGTTAACATTCGTCTACAGAACCACTTCCATTTGAAAATGCAACATAATTTGATTTGGGATTGCATACTGTACGTGTCCTCAGATATCCAGACAGTATCAGGAGATTTCCTCCATCCTTCTTAGCAGATCATCTTTAAGACCTGCCCCAGATTCTAAATTAGACTGAGGTCTAGGTGTCACGAATCCCCCATAGTGCACTGCACATTTGCTGTGTGTGCCTTTGTTTTGGCTTGGGTCCTGTCTTTGCCACTGCTTTATTTCCCAAATGTATCCAACAGCTCTTAATTCTGCTCTTGCTTACTTTGTCTTTTTCCCCCCGCATACTCCATCTTTCTTTAATTAACTGTTCCCATAGCTTAGTATTTTCCATTTTTGTCCTCCGCGGTTTGTTCCTGGATGATGTTTTGATCACGTTCAGTTGAGTTTAATGTCTGCACTTGGCATTTCCTTTTCTTTCAGTAAAAAACAAAAAACAAAGCCCTTAATAACAAATCTGCACTTTTCTCCAGTATTTTGCTGTAAGTGACACTGTGCCGTTCTAACGCAGTTATTATTACTCTTACGATAACTCAGCGTTAACTCGTCTTACAGGACAGATCAGATCTTCTTCTAGGATTGCACTGTATTAGGCTCAATCCATCTTGATCCATGTAAAGCATCCCCTTAACATGTGTCCTGGATGATCGATCATCCGTGAGCAACGTAACGCCGCATCACACACAAACGAAGAACGCAGGAACGGGCTCGACATGGACACGTGTGTATTTATCGAATACAAACTACTTCCTCAATGTGTCTATCATGTTTTCACTAATTTCCAATCAAGCACATAATCACACTCTCACCAGTTCCAATGAGATCGAACCCAATAATGAATCTAAGTCCAATTAGATCCCACCATGCTCCTTCCAGGCGCTTACCACAAGCTTGATACATTGTCATCGTGACCAGCAGGTTGTTATAAATATAACTACAGTGGAACCTCGGATTGCGAGTAATGTGGTTTACGAGTGTCCCGCAAATCGAGCAGAGATTTTTTACATTTTTAATTGGAAACCGAGCAAGTATTAGTTTACGAGCGCTGAGTATCATGTATCACGCATGAGACTCTTATTTTGACACCGAGCGTCACTCTGTCACCTTCCCCCCCTTCCCCTTTTTTCCCTTTTAAAAAACGGTGTTTCCGTGTTTGTGTGTGTGTCCGTTTGTTGTGAAACTTATGTGATTCTGTTAGTATGCGCTCATGCCAGTCTCGCTTTTTTCCGTTAAAACGGTGTTTCCGCTGTGTTTATGCGTTTTTTGTGAAACTTAAAAAGTTAGTCCGTTAATATACGTGCATGTCAGTCTCAGAGAGATTTCTTTTTTTTCCTGTTAAAACGGTGTTTCCGTTGTGTGTGTGTGTGTGTGTGTGTGCGTTTGTTGTGAATCTTAAAAAGCGAGGTGGGGAGAGGGAGGAGGAGTGTTACTGTGTAAAACGAGGTGAGGGAAGGGGCTAATTCCACACACACACACACACACACACACGGAAACACTTATCTGTCAGGATTTATTTGTATTTTTTTTTAAAGGTAAAGTGCAGATTCATTTGTTTTTCATTTTATAGATGGCATTAATTATTTTTATGTATTTATTTTTGGGGGCTGTGGAACGAATAATTTGAGTTTTCATTATTTCTTATGGGAAATGATGATTTGGTTTGGCTCGTAATCCAAGGTTCCACTGTATCTAATAATGAGTTACTGCTTTAGCTCGTGTAAACATTGCTAAACCAGTTGCCTTGTCTTTTTCCTTATATAATCGCTTGTTCGTTTATAAGTGTTATCAGTAGAGCGTGTAAAAAAAAAAGTTATATTCAAGTGAAGATTCTATTCATATCTGATTGAAACTTTTGCACAGCCAAGGACTCGAAGGAAATGAATTCCACGGGCCTGCATTAGGACAGATTTATTTCCTGAACATTCTAAAAAAAAATGATGTACAATAATATTTATTGCGGCCATAAAGGTTTCCGTTTCCTGATCTCTCCCCCTCCAGAACATTAATGCCACCTAAGCTGACGTTATTTGAGTCCCTTCTCCATCAGCATTAAATCACGATGTTCATTTGCATGGCGATCCCAGCCTAACCCGACTCAGCGGCGAAAAATATCATTCATGTTGCTGTTTGCCTCTAAACTAATTATAAAATTCGACCTTTAAAGTATTGTGTGTGACGAAGTGGGTAGATTTTTAATTAATCATGTACACTGTAATTATTCATCTCACGACATTCACTGCTACACTAATCAATCACTCTGTCCAGATGACTGAAACCCCTTATTGAGCACATGCTCGCAATATCAGACCCCTTCAAATGAATATTTTATCATCTAGGCAGAGCATTAATATTCCTCGAGCGAGATTGTTTTAGACCCCATGCTATGTGTTTCTGTGTTCTGCGTATTTATGATAGATTACGGTATAACTAAAACACTGAGCTTCAATATCTGGACTCTGAAACAAAAAAGGAGATGAAAGGTGGACTCTTTAGAAAACTCAAAAAAGGAGATGAAAGGTCTGGATAATTAGAAAGATAATGTTATATTTATAAAAAAAAAAAAAAAGAAAAGAAAAAAGGAAAAAAAGTTTTATGTGGGAGATGAGACTGAGATTTAGACTATAATAAGATTCCTGTTGAGGCGTGAAACCGATTAAGCAGTCAAAAAGGATTTGTGCTTTGCATAAAAACTGAAGATTTCATTTCCATTTAGCAGAACGTTACTCATCTGAACGACACAGAAAGCACTCTGATGAGGATTAAACAGTCTGGAATATAGTGGGCTTTAATGCACAGAAATGTAAGAATATATGGAAATCAAATCGCGCAGTAGAGATCACTGGGGGCCAAGCACGGTATCACAGGCTGTCTGTCTGTCTGTCTGTCTATCTTTATTCATCCATACATCTAGTCCAACCAGTGGACCGTGGACACCATTCGTAATTACCCTTGTATTTATTTCCATTTCTATGTCCGTGGTAGAACTCCCACGCACATTCACACGTGTATTCACACATGGAGGACAATTTGGAAACGACAGTTAACCTGATCTGCATGTCAAGTTCCTGGTTCATGACCAGAGTACCTGAGTTAAACCCGGAGCCTGGAGGTGCAAGCCAACAGTGCTAAGCACTAAACCACCGCGCCACTGTGTTATACATATATACAGTGGAACCTCGGATTGCGAGTAACTCGGTTTACTAGAGTTCCGCAAGACGAGCAAAGATTTTTAATAAAATTGATATTTAAATATTTATAATATTTAAAAAAATGTCAATTTAATAAAATTGCTGGTTCCTTTTTTTTAATTTTATTTTTTACTTTACAGCAGTGATCCCGTTAGTCTGCGCTCACACGAGTGTTAGGGTTACGGTTAGAGAGATTTGTGATTTGAGAGATTTCTTTTTTCCCCGTTAAAACAGTGTTTCCGTTGTGTGTGTGTTTGTTGTGAAACTTAAAAAGCGAGGTGGTGGGAGGGAGGAGGAGTTTTACTGTGTAAGACGAGGCGAGGGAAGGGACTAGCTCCACACACACACACACCCACACACACACACACACACACACACTAATGTACGGCGCCTGCACAAACAAACGGAAACACTTACCTGTCGCGATTTATTTGTACTTTTGTTTTTAAGGTAAAGTGCAGGTTAATTTGTTTAATTTTTACTTTATATATTGTATTAATTATTTTTCATTTATTTTTTTTGGGCTGTGGAACGAATTATTTGACTTTTCATTATTTCTTATGGGAAGATTTGATTTGGTTTACGCTTCCGGAATGAATTATGCTCGTAATCCAAGGCTCCACTGTACAGTTGAAACCAAATACTTACATACACTTCTGAAGAAAAAAAACACAAAAACTTTCTTTTCTTTCCTGTCAAACATTTAATCAGTCAACTTTTCCTGTTTTAGTTCAATAAACGTCAGAATCGAGCGAGGGAGATTTTTTATGTTATTTTTTTTCACTTTCATCAAAGTCAGAAGTATATGTAAGTTTATTGTGTCTTTAAACAAAAAGAAAACTCCAGATGATGCCATTCTGAGCTTAAGAAGCTTCTGATAGGTTAATTGATTCCATCTGAGTTCATTAGTGGCGAACCTGTGGATGCATATAACGGCAGATCTCAAACACAGAGCTTCTTTCTGACATCATGGGAAAATCAAGAGAAATCAACCAAGACATCAGGAAAAGATTTGTGGACGTCCACAAGTGTGGCTCATCCTTAGGTGCGATTTCCAGATGCATGAAGGTCCCACGTTCATCCGTTCAGACAATAAAAGACACGGGAATGTACAACCATCATACCTTTGTGTGCGACAATAACTATCGTTATATAATAACAATTGTTAAAAGCGCTATACAAATACAAGTTAATTGAACTGAATCGAATACCGCTCAGGAAGGAGACGGATTCTGAGTCCCAGAGAGGTTTTGGTGTGAGATGTGCGAATCAACCCTAGGACAACGGCAAAAGACCTTGTGAAGAAGCTGCTGAAACTGGTAAGAGTGTGATTATCCACAGTAAAACCAGTCCTGTACCGCCATGAGCTGGAAGGTTACTCTGGGAGGAGAAAGACATTACAGTTTGCAACTGCACATGGAGACAAAAATCTTAATTTCTGGAGACATCAAATAAAAATGTAACCTTTCGGCCATAATGATGAACGGTATATTTGAAGATCTGAAGTCTCAGAACACCATCCCGACTGTGAAGTATGAGGGTGGGAGTATAATGTTGTGGGGTTGCTGTGCTGCAGAAGGGACTGGTGCACTTCACAAAATAGATGGCATCATGAGAAAAGAAAATCATGTGGATATATTGAAGCAACGTCTGAAGACATCAGCCAGGAACTTAGAGCTTGGGTGCAAATGGGTCTTCCACATGGACAATGACCCCAAGCATATTGTACCTCCAAATTACACAGTTACACACTGTTACACAGTGGCTTAAGGACAACAAAGTCAAGGTATTGGTATTGGTATCTGTATCCCATAGAAAGTTTGTGGGCGGCACAGAAAAGGCGAGTGCGAGCAAGAACGCCTACAAACCTGACCCAGTTACACCAGTTCTGTCGAGAGGAGTGGAAGGATACCCAAAATGGCCCAAGTGAAACTGGCAAGTGAATTGGCAATTCTATCAAATCCTGAGGAAGCGTATGTAAATTTTTGACTGATGAAAGTAATAAAAAACAAAATCCATAAAATTCTCCCTTGCTCGATTCTGACATTTAACAAATGAAAAAAATATTATTGATCTAAAACAGAAAAAGTTTACTCTGATTTAATGTTTGACAGAAAATAACAAAAAAAAGTTTTGTGTTTTTTTCTGAAGTGTATGTAAATATCTGGTTTCACCTATATATATACTGTATAGATGTGTGTGTATGTGTGTGTGTGTGTGTATACAGTATATATATATATATATATATATATAAAATCACATAACAACATCAAACTGGCTCTCATGAAGACCAATTCAGCAATATATAAGCAGTATAATACAGTGAAACCTTGGATTGCAAACATAATTCGTTCCGGAAGCAGCTCATATATCAAAGTACTTGTAAATCAAAGCGAATTGCCCCATAATAAATAATGTAAACTCAAATTATTCGTTCAACAGCCCAAAAAAATTAATACATAAAAATAATGAATACAAAATATTAAGTACAAATAAAACAAATTAAACTGCACTTTACCTTTGAAAAAAGTAAAAAAAAAATCCAGACAGATAAGTGTTTCCGTTAATGTTTGTGCATGTGTGTGTTTGAGTGCGCAGACGCTGTGTAACTGTGTTTGTGCGCACACACGTTGTGTGTGTGTGTTTGTGTGTGAAGCTAAAATAAGAGGAGAGGAGGAATGAGCCCCTTCCCTCTCCCTCTTTTCGTCTTGCACAGTGTTATAGTAAACAGTACACGCGCGCACGGATGTTGATTATACCAGTGAGAGACGAGCACTAAGACTGAGCGGGGGAGACGATTACCCACAATTCCGCAGCGCAAGAGAGAGAAAAACTATTGGCTCAGTTGTGATCATGTGACGTCCGGCAGCAAAACAAGAAGCGCATGCGTGATACATGATACTCGGCACTCGTAATCCAAGACTTGTTAGTTTTTTAAGTCAAAATTTCTTTTAAATTTTCGCAAACCGCGTTACTCACAATCTGAGGTTCCACTATATACAATATGAATTTAACAATAGACACTGTTGCTAGAGCCCTATCCTGTTTCATGGATCTTAGTCATAATATCTGCACTTTACTTTCTGACCTCATTAGACTTATTGAAAATTTCCCACGATCTATTGACTTTGATAGGTTCAACCTTGGGCCGAGTCAATAATGTGCTGTCCACCATCTAATGTAAATAATTAGGGTGAAAAACAACAACAACCTACTGTAGGATCCTTCTATAATGACCACACTCGGGTTTCAAAACGGAACACATCTGAAGCATATGCTGTAAACCAGAGGCCTAATGAACAATGAAGTGAGGAGAAAACTCCCAGAGATGAACAAAAAACACTGGACCCAAAAGAGAATCCATCCTATTGTCTTCAGGGCCGTCATTATAAATAATGGACAGGGGTGAATATTTTCCACATTGGTCCCCTCATATCTGCAGCTCTTCATCACCAGCAAAACCCATTAGCATTAATACCAAAAAAGTATTAGCATTAATACCAACGTGGGCAATTTCCAAGAAGTGCTTCGTCATTAGCGACACACGGGTGAAATGTCTCTCTCTCTCTCTCTCTCTCTCTCTCTCTCTCTTTCTGTCAAGCCGCACATGCCATACCACTGAGTTATCAGTGACCCCGACCCCTTCTACCCACTGGACCAGTCTGATTCATCTTGCTGCTCCACTTCAGGTTGATGTTCTCATTAGAATGAGACCACTATTTGCTGATAATCATTTACAGACGGTTACTATACTACACTATACTATACTATAATATAAAACAGGCTTACCAAATTGTATATTTTGCAGGGAGGAATTGGATACGACTAAATTAGGGTGAAAAATTTATTATATATATTCAAAAAGTCAAATAAAATGAAAAATAATAATTCAATTCAATTCAATTCAATTTTATTTCTATAGCGCTTTTAACAGTGGTCATTGTCTCAAAGCAGCTTCACAGAAATGAAAAGAAGACTTATGGAAATGTATATATGTGTAAGAAAAATGTGACTAGATAATGAGATCGTCCCTGATGAGCAAGCCGAGGGTGACGGCGACAGTGGCAAGGAAAAACTCCCTGAGATGGCAACAGGAAGAAACCTTGAGAGGAACCGGACTCAACAGGGAACCCATCCTCATCTGGGTGATAACAGATAACAGAAATTGTATAACATCATGTGTGTTATGCAGATGAAAGTTCCATATAACAGAAGTTAATTTAAATGAACACAAAGAATATATTAAATAATAATATAACCTTAAAATATAAAGGCAGTTGGTCAGTTATGGTCAGCAAGAAATATTCTTAATACCTTATTTTATACTAGTTAAAATAAAATGCACCATAAACTGATTTAACATTAGAGAAAAAGTATTCCATCTATATACAGTGGGGCAAAAAAGTATTTAGTCAGTTCTCCCAAGAGAGGCCTGCAATTTTAATCATAGGTAGACCTCAACTATGAGAGACAAAATAAGAAAAACAAAATCCAGAAAATGACATTGTAGGATTTTTAAAGAGATAAATTGCAAATTATGGTGGAAAACAAGTATTTGGTCAATAACAAAATTTCATTGTTGGCAATGACAGAGATCAAACGTTTTCTGTAAGTCTTCACACACTGTTGCTGGTATTTTGGTCCATTCCTCCATGCAGATCTCCTCTAGAGCAGGGAACACAGATTTTTAACTCTCTCCAAAGATTTTCTATGGGGTTGAGATCTGCAGCCTGGCTGGGCCACTCCAGGACCTTGAAATGCTTCTTACAAAGCCACGTTTCATCTTCAATGCCCTTGCTGATGGAAGGAGATTTTCACTCAAAATCTCATGATACATGGCCCCATTCATACTTTCCTTTACACAGATCAGTCGTCCTGGTCCCTTTGCAGAAAAACAGCCCCAAAGCATGATGTTTAAAGGGCCATGCTTCACAGTAGGTATGATGATCTTTGGATGCAACTCAGCATTCTTTCTTCTCCAAGAATGACAAGTTTTTACCAGAAAGTTTTATTTTGGTTTCATCTGACCTACGACATTCTCCCAATCCTCTTCTAGATCATCCAAATGCTCTCTAGCAAACTTCAGACGGGGCTGGACGTGTACTGGCTTAAGCAGGGGGACACGTCTGGAACTGCAGGATTTGAGTCACTGGAGGCGCAGTGTGTTACTGATGGTAGCCTTTGTTACTTTGGTCCCAGCTCTCTGCAGATCATTCACTAGGTCCCCCCGTGTGGTTCTGGGACTTTTGCTCACAGTTCTTGTGATAATTTTGACCCCTTTTAACTTTTGCTCTGTACTGTACCTACAGTATGATGAAAATGACAGGCCTCTCTCATCTTTTTAAGTGGAAGGACTTGCACAATTGGTAGCTGACTAAAAACTTTTTTGCCCCACTGTAGTTTATATAATATGTTTTAGTCTGTAACCTTACCCTGTTTGCTGGTTAACTAGTTAGTGTTAGCAAAATACCTTCTTGGTATCTAGCAATAGCAATAGCAAATAGCCAACTAATCTTCATAAGGCATCTAAACCAGACTTTTCTTACGGCTAGTGCTAGCTTGCTAGCTAGGAACTTTCACAATAATTAGCTTACTCATTACTTTTGACTAGCTAGCTAGGTAGGTAGACAGACAACAGGATAGATATAAATATATGTATACTGTAGCTACTTAGTTGACTAATTACCGTTAGCTAGAAATGGTATTGATAACTAGCATGCTTATCAATTAAGCTGCGAAAACTTCCCAGAAGGTCAGTGCAGAGTCTAGAGGATGTTATGTAAAGCCTAGTTGAATAAATCACAATGTTAGCTAAGAAGTAGCTAGCTGTCTAGAACGTGTTAGTTAATGCTTCTTTCATAGCATTTTCTTTTGCAGTGGTGTTGTTTACATTAGCTAAAACTTTTATGTCTCACTTGCTGATAGTAAAAATATGGAACTACAGAGATGTAAAAGTTGGAATTCTGCAGTGGAATGGATTTCTGGATCTGGTAGAGGTTTTATTTTTTTAATTTTTAGTCCATCTCATTTTTGTTTTTTGAGACCGAGCCTCTTTGAGAACAGTATCGATAAGCAATGGTGTACGAATAAAAACCCAGAACAGATAAAGGAAGAAGCTGAAGTCACAGACGGCTCACATCCTCATCTGCAGGCATGGCATACGGTTGATTTTGGAAAACATGAATGTGATTACTGTACGTGTTCCCTCTGTGCAGATGGCTCCATGACTGCAGATGTTCCCTCGGCGCTGGCGGTCCTCTCAGCGCACATGGTCCCAGTATGCCCAGGGGTGACGCCCAGGTCGGTGCCCATGGTGACGCAGCTCACAGCAGTGCCTTGAGGGTTCCATGCCAGCGCTGGTGCCCATGTGGGTGCTCCCTTTCAGAGACACTGATTGTGTTTGTGCTTCTGGCTTCCTTCTGGCAATATCTGTACATCATAGGTACCAGGACCTGAGGAACTGAGAACCTGTGGCTACTTTTGTCCTCTGTGTGCAGATGATGTGTTTCAAGACCAGAAATAAGACTACGGGTTTCTTTTGAAGTCTGTATATGAAACGGAAAAAAAAGTTTTTATGTGGCATTGCTTTTAAAACCGGGACTCTGGGTGTGTCTTTGAGTCCTTGTGTGTAAATGAGCATGACTCTTGGCTGGTCATAATGGCCATGGATTCAGTCTCGTATCTGGAACTGGAGCGAGTTTCAGTGCCTTTAAAGTTGTGTTAATGTGGGAGTATCTGTAAAGCCATATATACAATTGTACCTGTAAGAGTAGAGATGCGTAATGGAGTCCATTTGTTAGGTGGGTTTATACTGGGAATGTCGGTATGGCTATAAGTCTTGGAAATGGGTGGGTGTGGGTGCACTCTTATGGATGCTAGAGTGTCTTTAAGCCCATATATAGAAGAAAAGCTGGTGTTAAGTGGGCATGTCAGTAGGAGAGGGTACGTGGAAATGTAAAATACAGTAGCTCTGAGGCTTTGTTCACATTACCAGCCTGAAGTGATGAATTCAGATTTTCTTTTTACCCCAAAGTGACACAGATCTGATTTTTTACATCTGTCTGAACACACAAAGACAAAAAAAAAAGAAGAAAAAAAAAAGCATTTATCTATTTGTCACGTGTACTTTCAAGCACAGTGAAATTATTTATCCTTTTGCATATCCTAGTTAGGAAGCTGGGGTCACTTCGGCACCCCCTCGAGCAGTTCAACGCTTTGTTTAAGGGTCCAGCGATGGCTACTTGGCAGTGATGGGGCTTGAACTACTCACCTTTAATTTCTGAGCTACCACTGACCCGAAAAGCTGATGTTTTTCCGATCAGAGTCAATTTCATACGTGGTCATATGTGAGTTGAATGAGAATGGGCAGATCACAATTCATGTGACTGTTTGGCCCTGTTCCATCGATCCATCGTTTAAAATGAGTGAGCATTTGCACAAACATGATGAGTTTTAACAGAAGTGTGTACACATTAGAGACGGATAAGAGTCACTTTAACTTTTTATTTATTTTCTATCCACTGACCAAAAAAATCGGAATTAAACAACATGGCTTGTAACGTGAATGCAGACTACGAGATTAAGTCTATATAGAGTCTAGAGAGTCTTTGAGTCCATGGGACTGGAAATGTGGCCTGGCTTGTGGAAAGCAAAAGCTGCTGTGTAAAAGGAAAAACAGGCCAAAAACGGAAAGTGCCGGGATGTTTCTTCAAGTCTAAATATGCGAATGCAGGTGTGTTTTTGCAGAACGTACCTGATGGCAATGGTAATGAGGGTGTTTTTGTGTGTGCTTGTTTCATTCAACATAACCTGTAATAAAAGTGACATATTTGAAAGAGTACATTTTATTCTGTAAACCAATGCCCTTATCATCATCATCATCATCCCCTTCCTGCACAGATTTACTGATTTCGACACATATCGTTCGTTGCGACGTGGTGGTTTGTAGATAAACTGAGAAAACCTGAAAAACAAGGGTTGAAAATAAATCAAGTAAAATAAATGAAAGTAAGTGGCTATCTTGTCACATATTTACAACAGCTAATAGAAAGTGAAAGAAAAGATCAAAGGAACAAGAGTCGAGTAGTTATTACACGAGATAACTGCAGAAGTGCGAAAGAGTCGAGCCTGTGAATGCCAAGGGGAGAAATTGGGGTGTTCTGAATAAACCGCGCGGCTCTTTAATTAGACCGCGAAGGTCATTGGTCCCTGAAGCGAGGATAGTCACGAAAGCAAGACGGAATACAATCGACGGAGTTCTGTATACGATATAAACAATAACATGCCATCGTTGTTCAGCGTACATGTGGATCGAATACAAATTAATCACAGCACAGAGAGAATACTGATAGGTGAGAAATACAGAACGCATTATGGGTGATGAACATCGTGGATGAACACCCTGAGACAAGTTGTCTTAGTAAGGTTTGGCGTTTCATACACGCTGCTGTCCAAACCACAAAAAGAATCATACAATCATTTAGTCTAGAATTTAAGGAAAAACATAACGGGGAAAGAATTCAAAAAGAAAGAAATGGAGCTCAGGACACGCAGAGATTTACATAAGGCCTGCGTTCGTACGTTATTATTCGACTCAAACACTGATCAGGAGAGGCGTCACGCTGAACAATACACATGCTAAATGTTTTAGTTATGCGCTAATAAGAAGAAATGATGTGGGACACAGAGCAAATAATACGGACAATGCAAATAACTGGCCCTGATTTGAACATTTAAACATTCCCCGATGATTCATTTATTCATTCACTTATTTATTTTATTCATTATTTATGCACTCGAAGGATTAAGAAAGTGAAATATACTGAAGAATTTACACCAAGTGTGCGTGAAAAAAAAAAAAAACGATATCCCAAAAGCATGAAGGTAATATAACGTCACGTGGTTATATACAAACAGCGCATTCATACGTGATAGATTATTAAATATTAATCAAAAGTCAAATGGAAAAAAAAAAAAAAGAAAAAAAAAAAAAACAGCCCACGCTGCAAAGCCCCTAAAGTACTAAATACGATATTGCATTTTCACCATGTGGTTTATTCCCGAGCTCGTTTTATTGGACATATTTTGCAATTCGTTTTAAAAAATTTTATTCGTTTTCTCTTTGTTGTGTGTGTATTTTTTTTTTTCTCTTCTGGCTTTTATTTTTTGTCGGTGCAGGTTGATGTGAGTCGATAAAAAGGCTCCGATCGCATCATGCGGAAGTCTTATGGCTTCACAGTTTGGAAAACGTACTTGTCTGTTTTTCTATGTACTGACTGTACTGTAGGGGCGGACGCCGTCTGTTCGTACGCCGCACTGAAATGCAAACATCCGCATGAACAAAATCCGTCCTTGAAAAAGAAATGAAGAAGAAGGGAAAAAAAAAGTCCTTTAGCTGTGAAATGAAAAATAAAGGGTAAAAAGAAAAGGGAAAGGACGCTCGACTTTCTGGCTTAATTCACGTAGTAAAGCCAGTAGATGAGGTTGAAGAGGGAAAAGACGCTGGGGAATATTATCCGTGACCATCGATCGATGGCGTTGACGTCCGTAAGATCTGGGATTTTGATTTTCAGCTGCGACGAGCGTCTGCGCAGTCGAGCCTTTTTGGGCTGCGCGTTGCGCTCCGCGCTGTGCCGCCGCAGCCCGCCCGCCTTCCTGTACTGGATCCCCGAGTTCTCCAACAGCACAGAGGTGGAGTTTCTCGCGTCGCTGACGCTGGTGGTGATCTCGGCCCCGGCCACTTCGTTATGGATCTCCAGCGTGGTCAGCAGGATGTTCCCCTGAGAGTCCACCTGCGCAGGAGCAAAGAGCGCAATCAGCACCTTCCGTCTCACTGATCTACGATGAAGCTGGGAATCTATAATAGAGATTTTTTTTCCCCCTTTTTTCTTTTTTGCAAACAAAACACATTACTCAAGTCTCTAAGAATAAGAATGCTGAATGGTCGATTCCTGATATCAGCACATCAGCATATTATGAGTTATAAAGTGACTTTCAGGACATGAAACACTGCGGCGTTTCAGGCGATAAGCGAGAATGGAAATAATGTTTATACAGACATAAACAGTGCAACACTTTCCACCGGTAAATAAAAAAACTTATTACATTTACAGTAAAATAACAAAATTCTTTTAGAGATAAATTAAAACCAAATGAACATTTTCGTACTGTATTTATTTTAGCATTAAAACGCTTATTTCACCATTTTAATACTGAAATATTTCAATAAATGATAATTAAAAGTATAAGTCCTATTTTGTTGTTTAAAATGATGTTTAATAGTATTTTTTTAGGTCACTTTTTGATAACCAGTTTTAAATTCATTACATTTTTAAGAAACTAAATTGTATTACTTTTTTTTTTCAATAATTCTTTTTAACAGTAACCTTTTATTATTTTTTTTTTACCAGTAATTTCTTAACAGTATTTTATGTTCATAAAGGTTAGTTAGTATTTTTTTTTCTTCTAATTTCTAGTTTTTAGTATTAGTTATAACACTCATTTTAGCATTTGTTTATGTAAACGTAGCAGTTTTTCGAAACATTTTTCGAACAAGCAGTTGGCATTTAATTTGGCGATAAACAACATGAGACATTTTAAGAAAATTATTACTGTAAACTAAAGGTTTAATGCAAATGTTGCACATCTCAATTTGCCCTTTACACACACACACACACACACACACACACACACACACACACACACATACAGTATACAGTATATATTGTATATTTCATACATCATATTCTATATATTTAATAGATTATATTTTGTTTTCTCTTAGTCATTTCTGTTAAATCATGAGTCATCTCCCATGTGAACTTTTATTTATTTATTTGTCACTAGGATCTATCTATCTATCTATCTACAGTATAATGATTTTTGGACAATAGGTTTGTGTTTATTTGCAATATCAAATAATCTAAGCACAAAGCTACTTTAATTTAGTTTTTTTTTTTTCTAATGCCTTCTGTCGTGGCAGTAAATCTTCAACAGTTATTTATTATTCGCGGTAAGTGAAAAGAACACGTCAAAAAGAAATCTGACTAGATCTGTATTTGTATCTGAAAAAAAAAAAAAATCAGCGCTGGTGTTATTTTCCAAAAAGACGTGCTGCGTATGGAATCTCCTGTTGAGTTATTTTCACCCTCGAATCTTGCTTTGGAAGGATATATAGTATAAGTACAGATCAGACATCACACTAATGACGTGAAACAGAATCATGGGAACTCAGGTCTGCTGATCAGAATCTAGTCTAAAGACGGAGGAATGGAGGAAGACAAAGCAGCGAGAGGCAAAGCGATGGAGTGTCGCATACTGAACATGAGAACGGCAGCAGTAGTGCGTAAGGATGAAAAACTACATAAGAAGCTATAACAACACACACACACACACACACACACACACACACTCATGCACTCACCCCTTGTGAGTGACGGTGACCTTGTACCTGATTGGACTGTTTAACTCCAGACGACTTGCAATTCCCTCCCTCCTGAACAGACTGGCCAAAAAACAACAAAAACACACACACACACACACAAAAAGAATACTACCTTTACCTTCCACACTCGCAGGGGGAAATCTGAATACGATAACACTAGAGGTCTCAGAAAGTCAGATCAAAAGAGTGGCCTTCTGGGATAGAACTCATTTGCAAATGAACTCCATTCAGCTGAAAAGTCTCAGCACGCTGTGAAGAGAAGCTCACTGAGAGCTAATGTCTGCAGTGTTCTCATGTGAAAGAGCAAAACATTTTTGAGAACATTTCAGGAATAAAGGTGCACACAATTACATATGCAAGGTCCAACTAATACACATCACTGAGGTGGGTGATTTAATCAGCTAATTTCTTTGGCGTCTGTCCAGCTGGCCTGACACGAGTGCCTACTAAAAGTACACTAACTCAATCATTCAGTTTGATTTCAATGCTACGAGCTTTGGTCACGCTCTCTCACTGGCATCTGGTGTAACTCTATCCATCCACCTGGGTCTAATCTGTTTTTTTTTTTGCCTCGAGTTCATCGTCTTATCATTAAGGAAGGTTAGCCTTTCTTAAATTACAGCAGCACTACGTGTAAAGCAGGTTCAGGGGATCTGGGGTCTGTAATGCAACGCCATGACGCTGGTACGTATATGGCAGCGAGCTTCACCTTGTTTCCGTCGTATTTGGTCCGATCGTTGTTGGCTTTCTCGGCCTTCTCCGCCATTTTCTTCTGGATCTGAGGACCTCGTCCGAAGAAAATATAATTGACGAAGGCGTACTCCAGTAGGGCTAAGAAGACAAAGACGAAGCAGCCCATCAGGTACATGTCTATGGCTTTGACGTATGGGATCTTGGGCAGCGTTTCTCGAAGGTGGGTGTTGATGGTGGTCATGGTGAGGACCGTCGTGATACCTGTGAAAGAATCAAGTTTTAATATGAAGACATTTGTTCTTCAAACACTCAGGATGTGGTTAAGAAGTAGAACGGCTTATTTAGGTGTATGAAAAACATTGCTATGAACATGTGTACCAAATACAAATACTGAATGCGTATGAATAAGGAAGTAAATAAAACATTTTCACCACACACATAAAAAGGTTATTATATAATAGGTTCTTTAAGGTTTTATTGGATTATGGGTACTTAATTAGTACTTGGCTTTCAAACAGAGTTCTACTTGTAAAATTTTCAGATATGGAAATCGGGAAAATATTTACAGTTCCCCTCAATGGGAAAAACCCATCCATCCATCCAACCAAACATTCATCCATCTATCCAAACATCCATCCATCCATCCATCCAAACATCCATCCAGCCATCCAACCAAACATTTATCCATCCAACAATCCATCCATCCAACCAAACATTTATCCATCCATCCATCCATCCATCCAACCAAACATTTATCCATCCATCCATCCATCCATCCATCCATCCAACCAAACATTTATCCATCCATCCATCCATCCAACCAAACATTTATCCATCCATCCATCCATCCATCCATACAACCAAACATTTATCCATCCATCCATCCATCCAACCAAAAATTTATCCATCCATCCATCCAACCAAACATTTATCCATCCATCCATCCATCCATCCAACCAAAAATTTATCCATCCATCCATCCAACCAAACATTTATCCATCCATCCATCCATCCATCCATCCATCCATCCATCCATCCATCCACCCAACCAAACATTTATCCATCCATCCATCCATCCATCTATCCATCCAACCAAACATTTATCCATCCATCCATCCATCCATCCATCCATCCAACCAAACATTTATCCATCCATCCATCCAACCAAACATTTATCCATCCATCCATCCAACCAAACATTTATCCATCCACCCATCCATCCATCCATCCATCCACCCATCCATCCAACCAAACAATTATCCATCCATCCATCCATCCATCCATCCATCCATCCATCCAACCAAATATTTATCCATCCATCCAACCAAACATTCATCCATCCATCCAATCATCCATCCATCCAACCATCCATCCATCCATCCATCCATCCATCCAACAAAACATTTATCCATCCGTCTATCCATCCATCCATCCATCCAATCATCCAACCATCCATCCATCCATCCAACCATCCATCCATTGTCTACACTGCCTTACCCTGTGTAGCATCGCAGCGACCTTGGAGCCGGTTATTTTATGGTACAAAGTGGGGTACATTGTGGATGGGGTGCCAATTCATCACAGCACACATGAATACACTCACACACCCAATCAAACACTACAAGCTTATTTTAAACATCAATCAACATACTGTACAACGCATTTGTTTGAACTGGGAGACGAAATTAGAGACCCATCAGGAGAACATGGAAACTCCACACACAGACAAGGGGTGAGATTTGAATCACCAACCCTGGAGGTATGAGGTGACACTGCTAAATTCTAAACCACTGTGCCAATGGGGAAAACCACAAATTGTTCTTAGTAGAACATTTTAGGAGTCCAAGAGTGAAAATAGGGTCAGTAAGATCAGGAACTACTCCGATTGAAGAACCATTTAAATTCAACCATAAAATGTAAGGGAAAGAGAGATATATAGTAAGGGGTCTGCATATTGTTAAAGACCTTTCAGATAAGGTATGCATAGAAAATTTCCGAAAGAGGAGTTATGGCCACGCCAATGATTTCTTCAACTTAGCCATGATCAGCTGGTCAGGAAGCTCATGATGATTCTCCTGGAGAAAAAAGATTTGTTGCTGCTACATGCCTGAAAAAAATGGAGGTGATATGCTGGGCTTTGTTAGGAGGGACATGGGGTTGGTTGCCTCAGATGACATCCCCTGCAATGTTTGCCTTACTAAAGTTAACAGTAATTTCTTTCGTTTTTTGTTAACATTTAAAGACACCAGATCGTGAGCCGGTCCACATCTACAGTATTCCACGAGCTGAAACTGTCAGTGCCATGGCGGGACCTTCTGCAACCAAGAACAGATGGTGGCCACGCAGTACGGAATTTCAGGATCCAGTAAGACATAGAGGTGTTGAAGACTAGCAGGTCTAGCTCAACTTGAGTCTATGAACAGCATACAAGTGTAGGTGTTCTTCTTGTAATGATGGGTAAGGGCCAGATGAGATCATGTCCTTAGTTGGTTGGTTGGGATTGTAGTTACTACTGTACAGGGAGTGCACTGTGCTGGGGAGATGATCCCCATCATGACAGAACTCATGATCGGTCACTTCATGATGGCTGACCTGAATGCTCTGGAACTTTAAGGCATGGAGAAGGTAGACTTGAAGATCTGGAGAAAACACTTCAGCTCAGGAAGATTTTGAAGATATCTTTTCAGAATCTATGCAGTCTCTGAACACTAAACCAGGGGTGTTATTAGGTCCCAATGCTTTGCAATGGTTGACTCTGGAGAGAACCTTCCCCTCATGTGTTGTGGACAAGTTGAGTTCCTGGTCTTGTGAGGGATGGGTGGATGTCATTTCTATGAGTCTAGGTGGAAAGCAGCGGTGCTGGCATTGGTGGTGCATCGTGAAACCTTGTCTAGCAAAGTACATGAGAACCCAGGTCACTTGGTACAGTACATACACCACACATCTCTGGAATTAATAGATGTGCGTTGCAATACCGATGGCCTCTTGCTTACTGCTTCACCTCCTGCAGCATCCGGGTGTTCAGTGGTTTATTATTGGTGTGTTCGACTGTAACATCATCAGAGCACATTCATTTATAACAAAGAATTAATGTTTGGTATCTAGCTTTTATATCATGGTCCTGGTGTGCAGACAGTGGTGGTCAAACTCTGATCTGTTTTAGGTTTAGGGAAGCATCCAGGAATTTGATGCTTATCAAAAACACTGATCAGTAACGTAGTCGGGTAAATTATTAATGAAACTGGAGAAAGATCTCGAACCCTTCTGATTTTATCGTCCCGTCTACAAGAAGGTCACTGGTTCTCAGTGAGGGTTCCATGCACCAAGAAAGTCCATTAGTGTTTTTTCACAGTTAAAGGGGTGCATGACTGTAAAAAGTTGTGATAAGCCTCGCTGTGGTGTGTATACTGAAATCCCACAACGAACTGCAGGAGATTAGGGACTGATCAGTCCAAATGCATTTTAGAGTAACGATATGGGAATTGGGAGACAGGATGGCATGAGGCATCGTCCAGGCTGCGATGAGGGAAAAAAAAAGAAAAAAGTGATGAAAAGCCTCATGCAGAAATTGGACTAAAAGTACATGGGAGGCTGTATAGCCAGAAAAGTACACTATGATACTGCGATTATTCAGAGACTCGGCCAAAAGAGCTGCGATGAAGTATTTCTCGTTTGACAGCTCGGCTCTGCCGCCCACCATGAATCTGGACAGCGCGGATGGCTGCTACAGATTGAGCTCTGTCACCGGGAGCAAAAGCCAAAAAAACGAGCTCTGCTTACTCAATGCAATTACACAATCGTGCTGTCAAACACGACGGTGAATCAGCCTCTCGTCACGGCAGTGTGCGCGTTAAAAAACCTCTCGCCTGTTTACCGTTTTTCATGCTTTAAATCATATCAAGTTGCCAGTGATTGGAATTTTTCTGTTTATTAAAGAATGACCTCAGATACTTTAATCGATGAATACTTTTTTTTTGTAATGTTTTGTTTTTATTATGTTACAGATCCATTCAGGTCCATGAGCTTCACCTTTAGGTATCACAAAGGGTTGACGCTGGAGACTCCTTGCATAAAAAGCGTGAACGTCAACGTCCATGTGAACAAGCTGTTGCTAAAACTTATTAGAACGAGCGCATGAATGAAACGCATGCATTACTGCAGGAGCTGCTGCTGTACAATAAATAAATAAAGAAATAAATAAATAAAACAACATAGCACATAGTCATAACACCTTCTGACCAATCAGAATCAAGAATATATACAGTATATTATATATTCTACAGTATATATTTCACACAGATTGCAGCAGAAACTGCTAAAAGATTTGGTGCGACATTCATGAACATTATATAGACGTCTCTAAAGCATTTCTGGAGGATCGATCAAGAGCTTGTGCCAAAAATGTCAAAGAAAATGATGGTCACATTAAAGGTTTATTCCAGCAGGTCGAGCCACTGGAGTTGACGTTGACTGTCGACTTTTACCCACAAAGAGAGAGAGAGAGAGAAAAAAACTTTAACTATCTACACATCTAATGTGTGAAGGGGGCGGGGCTTCCACTAAGACTCACTAAGAGATGGCACCAGCATGCACAGAAGCAATGTTCTGCTGGGAAACCTTCGAGTCCTGCCGTTCCTGTGGATGTTACTTTGACACGCATCACCTACCCAAACATACTGCAGACCGAGTTACACCGAGTCTTTCATGGAGAGCTGTTCTCTGGATGCCACGCAGTGGTGTCTTTTTTTTTTTTTTTGATTTTCCCCCGATTTTCTCCCTAATTTAGTCGTGTCCAATTCCTCCCCGTCACTAGGGGGCTCCACACTAAGGCTACTACTACCACTCAGCCGGGAGGGCCGAAGACTACCACGTGCTTCCTCCGAACCACGTGACGCCAGCCGACCGCATCTTTTCGAACTGCTCGCTCGCGCACCGTTGGGGGCGGAGTAACACACTCGGAGGACAGCGCTATCCGCTCCCTCCGCTGCGCGAGCTCACAGACGCCCCTGACTGGCTGTAGAGCCGTGATTAATGTGGGAGGAGCACTATGTACCTCTCGTCCCTCCCCTCTGAGAGAGCTCGGCCAATCAGCTCTCTCTAGACCTCCGGCTGCGAGAGGTTACAGCACCACCCGGGATTCGAACTAGCGATCTCCGGATGATAGGGCGAGCGCTTTACCCACTGCGCCACTCGGAGGCTCGCAGTGGTGTCTTTTAGCAGGATAATGGACCCTGGCACACTGTAAACATTGTTCAGGAACGGTTTGAGGAACATGACAGAGTTTGAGGCGTCGACTCCACATCCTCCGGATAAATCCTCCGGCACATTACTGTTATTGATACTCGGCATCATTACTGATAAAACAAGTCTTTATAAGAGCTGGGATGAAACCGCGCCGCACGTACAGTATGTAGCGGCTGTAAACACTACTAGTACTATTACTACAACACTTTACTACTACTGTGTCTTTCCGTTTCTATTCATAGCCCGGTTATTGCCCTGTATCCGGCTCCAGCTGCTCGACTGCACCTATCGTATTATATAATATAGTATTATATTACACCTAACGGCATCTGGCGCTTAATGAAGTAAATGAGCTCCAGCGTTGCGATGAGCTTCTCAGGAGCGCAATAACTGCAATACGGACTTTTTATGACTTTCCATGTCACATTACGGCATCAGTACAGAAGGCAGCCGCTGACCTCTCACGGGAACGACACAACAGCAAGCAACAAATTAGCGCCAAAATCACTAAACGCATCATATTTATTGTGTTCCGGGGTGGACGTTGACTTTTAACTCCCCGCCGAATGTGAAAGTGGTTCGACCTAATTACCATAACCGCATGTCTATTACATTCCGGCTCCCTCAGGGGAAACCGTTATCTGCTTAACGAGACACTTTAGTGTGGGCCTGTCCTACTTTCTGCAGCTACATTAACATTTAAAGACACATTTAACATGATTCCTGGAAGCGCGCCGCAGAAACGCGGGTGTGACGGCCGCGCGCTGCCGCCGCCGCGCCATAATGAATTCTAAGAGAACGCGGAGGCTTTGTTAAAAAGGTCTTCCTGTTCCCGATTGAATCGCTCACTCTGTGTTTCCTCGGTGATGAAAGCAGGAACGGGTGTTCGATGCTTAACAAAAGATTTAACAAAAACTATGATTCATCACATCCTGGCTTTTCAGCTGATGTTATATATAGAGATCCCTAAGCGGGAGCTAACCTGCTACTAGCACCTGGTGCGCCGCGGTGGGGCTAAATTCAGAATACTGATTCACTTTCTGGTGATGCATTCGCGCAGCTTCAAATCAAACACTTATATTAACTTCATTTAAATAAGTTGTCATCTTCAGGGACAGTACGGTGGATGTGCCACATAATCAGATATACTATGTTAATATGCTGTAGTAGATATGGAAGGAGTCTCCAGTGTCAGCGCTTCGTAACGGGTGAATCACTTTTACTTTTTACATTATGGTTATTCTACTCGTTCAAATTGGTTTGACCTCGTTTGGTTTATTCTGCACGTGAACATACGCAGTTAAAATCGTGCTGTAATGACTCCGAGTCAGACTTTTAAGATTTATAACTCTCTAATGCTTCATAGGTGTAAAACTAATACGTAAACCTTTGTTAAAAAAAAGTTTTACATCATTTGCAGATTAAAAATTAAGACGTTTAAGATGTAAACATAGCTAAAAGATAATACTGCCTTTTCAGTTCACACTGATCATCCATAAGGTTTGATGTTTTGGGCTCCACTTGTGCCACTGGGGCAGTTCTGATGTTCTGATCCCGACCCTTGGGGGTTTTGCTGTGAAGCAAAAAGAAGGATTCACTTTGTATTTATTTATTTATTTATTTATTTATTTATTTATTGTCAACAAATGTAGTGAATGCATAAAGAGAACCAAAAATGTAACCGCCGAACATGACTGCAAGAGCCATAACATCAACGTCTTTTACGTTTTGCATTATCATTATTATTATCATTATTATTATTATCATTATTATTATTATTATTATTATTATTAAGCGACATGGTTCTGTTTCTCCCTGGAGGTATTTTGTCTAATGACTTTTTCCTTATGGATTCATTCTGTCGGGTCGTGTATCACATCAACTGGACTCAGAAGGTTCCACATCTGTGTGACTCTCAAACATGACTCATGAAACGATGTCTTTATTCTCCACATGAATCAGGAAATGTAAAAAACAAGAATGTGTGACAAGAGCGTGTGTCACTCGAGCCATCCAGAAGCAGAAGGAGCTTAAAAAGGAGCCACGCAAGCAGGGTAACAGCGTTCACATTATCCGAGCTTCTCTCACTTCCATTCGGAGCAGACTGGACTCCTAAAGTGTGTGTGTGTGTGTATGTGTGTGTGAGAGAGAGTGAGTGTGTCATTTTATTCAGATAGCCTGACGGCGGCCTCACTAGAGCCGGATGCGGATGAGCAGGATGGATGGATGGCCTTCTCCTCGCTCTTGGCTCTCTCCGAGTCGTTTAAAGGCGAGATTCATTGCTCCTCTGTCGCGTGCCGGAGCTGAAATGGAGCTGAAATGTAATTGTTTTCCAGCTGGATCGATCTTTATGTTTTTACTGGGTTACCTGGCAGGAGAGAGAGGCCAAGAGAGCGAGAGAGCTGGTAATGTTAATGGCAGGTGAAGTGAGATGTGTGTGTGTGTGTGTGTTTGCGTGTGAGTGACCATAGAGATGTTTCCATCCCACATCCCAATGCAGAGTGCTCTCATTTCACTGCTTAATGTCGTTAATGAGGAGAGTCTCACAAAATGTTCTCACTTCCTCTCGTTCTCTCCCAAGCAGGCGCACACTCGAGTGTATACTGTAAAACTCACCATAACACACACACACACACACACACACACACACACACACACACACACGATCTCATGAGCTACGAATCGTCTCCCACTCCCACCTCTGAGAGTCAGTGTGTGTGTGATGTGGGAGGACGGATGAGTTGCCAGGTAATCAGCTACACCGTGTAAGCCACTTAGATTTAGGTTTACACTTTCTATTTGTAGTCCTCGGGTGTGAATGTATTGGCACGCCTGTACATCGTCCGCCATGAGCAGGTATCACTCGGGCTTTGAGTCATTAACACGGCTGTTTGTTATTATTTATGGGGAAGCTACATTAGTGCTGTTGCTTAGTTGCAGGTCTTTGGTAGTCAAGTTTTTTTTTATTTTTTATTTTTTTTAGGAAGACGGTAGATGTAGATTAGGACACCGGTATACAGTAGCAGGTGTAACTAAGGGATGTGGGTAGATGCAGGTTACAATGTAACGACGTAAATGTAGATTAGAACGCATGTGGATGGAAATATGATGTAGAATGTAATGATGGGAAAAGCTGTAGATAAGGAGGCGGGGACATGTAGATTAGGAGGCGATTCCTCGCTGGCAAATTTTTTGATTGGTTGAGCAAATATCTGACGTGATTCCTACGGTGGCCGTGAAGTGCAAAACTACATAACAAAACAGAAAACAAAATAACAAATTGAAAAAATAAAAAAAAACAAATTGAAAAAAAAAATAAATAAATAACAAAACAGAAAACAAAATAACAAATTAAAAAAAAAAACAGAAAACAAAATAACAAATTGAAAAAAATAAATAAATAACAAAACAGAAAACAAAATAACAAATTGAAAAATAATAATAATAACAAAACAGAAAACAAAATAACAAATTGAAAAAATAAATAAATAAATAACAAAACAGAAAACAAAATAACAAATTGAAAAATAATAATAATAACAAAACAGAAAACAAAATAACAAATTAAAAAAAAAACAGAAAACAAAATAACAAATTGAAAAAAATAAATAAATAACAAAACAGAAAACAAAATAACAAATAATAAAAAAAAAAACCCCAAAACAATAAACCAAATGAGAAAACGCAACGACAATTCATTCAAACCGGAAAAGACATCCGTCACTCAAAACATACAAGCTGTACTGTCAAATGAAGTCAAACTTATTTTAAAAGCACATTTAACACAACTTAGTCGACCAAAGTGATGTAAAATCCTAAAATACTGAAACGAATCCTTAAATGAAAAATACAGCTAAATACAGCTCCGTGAGCCTGCAGTACTTCCTGTATCTTTTGAGTGGCAGATGTTTCGTCAAATCAGCGGTAAGAAGCAACAAGCTGAAAACAGGTAGGTGTGGCTTGCGAATGACATTCTTACCGCTGATTGGACGAAACATCTGCCACTCAATATTAACGGTAGGATTTAATTCGCAACACAACGTAAGCATGATGATTCTTACCGCTGATTGGACGAAACATCTGCCACTCAAAATATACAGGAAGTACTGCAGTCTCACGGACATTTAGATGTATTTTCTTTTAAGGATTTATTTATTTATTTTTTTTTTTTTTGTATTTTAGGATTGTACAGCACCTTGGCCAACTAAGTTGTGTTAAATGTGCTTTAAATATAAATTTGACTTCACTTGACAGTACTTATTGTATGTTTTGAGTGACGGACGTCTCTTCCAATCAGTGCTAAGAATTTAATTTGCGAACTACACCTACCTCTTCCGGGTTGGTTGACTGACTTGTCGTAGTGTTTTCTCATTTGGTTTATTGTTTTGGGTTTTGTCATTTTGTTTTTTAATTTGTTATTTTGTTTGGGGTTTTGTTATTTTCTTTTGTTGTTTTGGTTTAGGTTTTGTTATTTTGTTTCGCCCTTCGCGGCCGCCGTAGATTCTACATTAGTGAAAAGTTGTCTCGAATAGTCTCTGACTGACTGTATAGAGGAGTCTCAGTGACAAACAGGAAATCACCGGAACTACAGACAGCTTGGCAATAAAAACACTAATCACTGTTAAACTGCACTGAAATAAAGCATTTGTCGTGTGCTGTTAAAGGACAATAATCACCATGGGAGTGCTAACAGTAACCCTGATGGGGTCACTAAACGGTTGCACTATTGTAACGCCTTACTGTCTGGTTGTTCAACTAGGTGCCAGAAGATACGAGCACATCACCCCTATCTTATCTACACTGCATTGGCTCCCTGTGAAATTTCACATCGATTTTAAGATACTACTTTTGACATTTAAAGCACTAAATGGTCTCGCGCCACAGTATTTGAGTGAACTGTTAGTGTCTTACGATCCGCCACGCCTACTTCGATCAAAGGATGCAGGCTGCCTGTCAGTACCACGTATTATTAAAACTACAGCAGGGGGCGGAGCTTTTTCTTACAAAGCCCCAAAGTTATGGAATAGTCTTCCTGTTAATGTTCGGGACTCAGACACAGTCCCAGTGTTTAAGTCTAGGCTAAAAACCTCTTTATTTAGCGCAGCATGTTTGTAAATAGATGAGCCTTAGGTAAAGGAGCAGATCTGGGGGACTCAAGGACGTAGAGTATTCTGGTGAACTGCTATGTTTAGATGCTGTCTTGGTGATTGGTTGCTTTACATCTCAGTTCCCCCTCATGTCTGTGTTTCCTTCTGGCTCCTCCCTTTTAGTGATGATGTCATAGTTAGTCCTGCCGGAGTCCCTGCTTGCACTCTGCACTAAATATACATTCACCTCATACATTATGTGACTGTGACCATATCTAACTGTTATCTCTCCTCTTCTGCTCTCTCTCTCTCCCTGTCTCTCTCTTGCTACATGACACTCCTGCGCTGCCAGCGATCCAGACCCCCTCTGTGCTCCGGACCTGTCTGACTCATCCTGGTGCCCCGCTTCTGGTTGGAGATCACATGATATGAAGGTCTCTGGCTGCTGCTGAGGACGGCACCATATGGTCTGCTTGGTAGGCGTGTACTGAATGAGGATGGTTCTTCTGGATGACCATGAAGATGGACTTTACGTATATTAACTTACTGTAAACACCTTTCTGACCTTTCTGGACGCCTCAGAGACTTCCCTTTGATTGTGTAAAGCTGCTTTGTGTCAACGTCCAGTGTTAAAAATGCCCAACAAATAACACTGAATAGTGTTGAACTGTTTGGTGTGTGTCTACCTAAAGCCACTCTCGCAGCTGAAGCATCGTAGTTGATCCAGAAGGAAACCCAGGATAGGATGGTGATCAGGATGGAGGGCATGTAGGTCTGCAGGATGAAATATCCGATGTTCCTTTTCAGCTTGAAGCTGAGTGATAGGCGTGGGTAAGCTCCTGAGAGAGAGAGAGAGAGAGAGAGAGAGATGTAGTAGAGACAGACAGGCTATTTATTTCCGAAGGCACTGGAGCCATGCTTTATGTTTTGTTTCAGTTTCTATGGCAATGGTAGTGCAGATTTGCCTCCGTTGCCTTGGCAACAGGCGGCCATGGTGTGGCGGAATAAATAGTTGTTGTTTTTTTTTTTCGTCATGATTGGTTGTAGTAGCTCAGCCTTGAGTGCTCTCACCACCACAATGAGACGCAGAAGAGGAAAAAAAGTCAACTTCTTGTTCATGGTGTTTAATTCTGACAGAGTTGACGGCGACACACCGCGAGTGAGACCGCAAATAAGAGTTTAGCACCTGAACAACACAGTCGAGTT
>QNUK01000380.1:352500-437500 GCA_013621035.1 Clarias magur
ATCATAACTAAAATGGAGAGCCAGAAGGAAACATAGACATGAGGGCTCCCTGAGATGTAAAGCAACCAATCACCTCACCGTCAACAAACCTGAGTGATCAATGAGAGTGGGGTAGACAGCATATAAACATACAGTTCACCATAATACTCTACGTCCATGAGGCCACCAGATTTGCTCCTTTATCTAAGGCAAAAATGCTTGGCTAAATAAATAGGTTTTTAGCCTAGACTTAAACACTGAGACTGTGTCTGAGTCCCAAACACTATTTGGAAGGCTATTCCATAACTTTGGGGCTTTGTAAAAAAAAAAGCTCTGCCCTCTGCTGTAGTTTTAATAATAAGCGGTACTGACAAGCAGCCTGCATCCTTTGATCGAAGTAGGCGTAGTGGATCATAAGACACCAACAGTTCACTCAGATACTGCCTGCGAGACCATTTAATGCTTTATATGTCAAAGGTAGTATTTTAAAATCAAATGCGAAATTTTACAGGGAGCCAATGCAGTGTAGATAAGATAGGGGTGATGTGCTCGTATCTTCTGGTTTTAGTGAGGACTCTCGCTGCTGCATTCTGAACTAACTGATGCTTGTTTATGAACAACCAGACTGACGTTACAATAGTCCAACCTAGAGGTGACAAAAGCATGAACTAGTTTTTCTGCATCATTTAGTAACAATATATTCCTTAACTTGGCAATATTTCTGAGGTGAAATAATGCTATCCTGGTGATATTGTCTACATGAGCTTCAAAATGAAAGACTAGAATCAATAATTACACCAAGTTCTTTCACTGTTGCACTAGATAGAACAGAAAGGCCATCTAAATTTACAGTGTGATCTAAAATCTTGCTTCTAGCTGCATGCGGTCCTATAACTAGAACTTATCAGAATTAAGCAGAAGGAAGTTTGTTAGCATCCAGTCTCTTATATCCTTTACACATTGCTCAACTTTAGCAAGCTGGTTTCTCATCTGGTTTTGCTGAGACGTATAACTGTGTGTTGTCAGCATAAAAAGTATATCATGCTTATGGATTATGTTGCCCAAAGTAAGCATGTAAAGGGAAAAAAGCATTGGGCCTAAAATCAAACCCTGTGGGACACCAAACTCCACTAGTGAAAATGCAGAATAATCACCATTTAAATCTACATACTGATAACGATCAGTCAAATAGGATCTGAGCCAGGAGAGGGATGTTCCCTTAATTCCTACTACATTTTCTAATCTGTGAAGAAGAATGCTATGATCAATTGTGTAAAAAGCTGCACAGGTCGAGTAACATGCGCAACCCTGATCAGAGGCCAATAGGAGGTCATTTACTACTTTAATGAGTGCTGTCTCTGTGCTATGATGAGGCCTAAATCCTGATTGATACAGTTCATGTATGTTATTTCTATATAGATATAAACATAGCTGCTCCGCAACTATCTTTTCCAGAATCTTAGAGATAAAGGGGAGGTTTGATATCGGCCTGTAATTGGACAGCTGACTGGGGTCGAGGTCAGACTTCTTAATTATCGGCTTAATAACTGCTAATTTAAAAGATTTTGGAACATACCCAATGCTGAGTGAAGAATTAATTATTTTCAACAGTGGTTCTGGCTTAATTTTCTGTTTGAGAAAATGCATCGGTATGGGATCTAATATACAGGCTGATGAATTTGCAGAAGATATGAGTGAAATTAGTTCATTCTCTTCAAGGGGAGTAGTGTATTCTAAGTTCCGATCTGACATGGTTAGTTTAACATCTGCATCAATTACAATGTCCGGTTTCAAAGCCTCAATTTTATGCCTACTATTTACAATTTTATTATTAAAGAAGTTCATGAAGTCCTCACTACTGTATGTTGTTGTTGTGGAGATTAATTTGGCTATGGTATTAAATAAAAATCTAGGATTATTTTTGTTATTTTATATAAGAGTGGAGAGATACGTTGATCTAGCATAACTGAGAGCTTTTCTATAGTTCAGGATGCTCTCCTTCCATGCTATTTGAAATACTAACAATTTGGTTTGACGCCATTTATGTTCTAATTTCCAAGCAGTCTGTTTTAAACTGCGCGTGTGATCATTATACTAGGGAGCGAGTTTCTTATCTCTAATCAATTTCCTTTTAACTGGAGCTACATTCTCTAAGGTATAACAAAAGGTTGACTCTAAATGTTCAGTTGCCTGATCCAGTTCTGTGGAGTCAGATGGCGATCCAATCAAAGTTGATAACTCTGGGAGATTACTGATAAAGCTCTGTGTGGTATTTGATGTGAATGTATGTGTAATACGGTAGCGCTGCGCTGTGCGTCCATTATTACTATGACAAACATTAATTGAGACAAGATAGTGATCTGAGATAATGTCAGACTGTGGAATTGTGAATAAATTTCTTATACTTAACCTGAAGAATAATATTAAATCTAAAGTGTGACCTGCTTTATGAGTGGGTCCTACTACACATGGATTTACTCCTACTGAGTCTAGTATGGACATAAATGCTGTTCTCAGAGAGTCTTCCGGAGTCTCAAAATGAATATTAAAATCTCCAGCAATTAACGCTTTGTCTACAGAGCAGCAGCTTTAACTCTTCTGTAAAGGCTTTCCACAAGGTTTAGGAGTGTGTTTATAGCAATTTTTGACTATTCTTCCAGAATTGTCAGATACTGATGTTGGATGAGATGGCTTGGCTCGCAGTCTCGCTCTAATTAATCACAAAGGTGTTGAAGTCAGAACTCTGTGCAGGTCAGTCAAGTTCTTTCTGGCAATCAATATCGGCAGGCAGAGTGGCAGAGTGGGCCTGCATGGGCAGCAGCTCCTGCATGCTCACTAAGCAACGCTTCCCGCTGTTTTGACCAACCGGCCCCTTTCAGCTCTCCTTTGGGCCTCAGATTGGAGTTCCTCATGACGTATGGTGGCTGGGGCTTTCCCAGCTGGGAATGGGGGCCTCAACATGGAACACAGCTGCCTTTTTTACTCTTCGACTGTAGGATTTCAAAGACTGGCTTTACACGTGAGTGTGAGTGCCATGGGATCTTGTGCAGTCTTTTCTCGGCTGTCCTCAATACAGAGATCAAACGGAAGCAATTCTGTGCCTTTAAAGTCCCTCGGGCGTGTTAGATCACCCTGTTCTTATACCACTCCCCACCTTGTTGTTATAGTGTAGGGAAAAGTCAGAGATCCGTTAACAATGATATTTCACCAGCCGATATGATATGATATGATATTTCACAAGCCCTTTTCCAGCAGCCCCACCCCTTCGCACATCTGCAGAAGGAGAGGCTGCCTACTTAGTAAGCCTACAGGGTAAGCACGGAGCAACAACTAATTGAGGCGCATGCCCATCACTGGCACACGCTGTCACAATAAATACTGTAGTAGGACAGTGTAATTATTCAACAATGTTCAGTGAATATCTGATGACAAACAGAAGGTGCAGTAAGTACATATAATATGTTTATTACCTACTTACTTACTGAACCTTACACATTGTTATTTATTGTAAATAGGACACTTCTGGTTGGGTGCCAACTACATTTCACTGGCTTTGTACATGTACCATACACAATGACAATAAAGTTGCATCAAATCTTGAAAATCCTGCTCACCTTCAAGGAAATTCTTATTGTGTAATTCAACGTCCTTTCAGATTTAAGCAGAAACATCTGGATTGTGCTGAATTTCTGTAATGTTGTAATGAGGCCACACCGACTTCTGGGTAAGAAGTGCTAACCCAGAGTAACTTACTGAAAACAGGCGAACAGTGTGTTTAATTTCAGAAGTGTAAAGTTGTGGATGTGATCTACTGACATAGAAGTGAGAATGCAAATCCAGTGCAAAAGCTAAAGAAGGAAAGTCAGAGTGAGGAGGAGGAGATTGAGAAGCAGGTACATAGAGAAGACTATAAGAAAATTAGAGTCATTTCCAAATTGCCCGTAGTGTGTGAATGTGTGTTAATGTTGACCGGAACACAAAAATATAATCGTAATCACCATTGAACTACACGGTCCGTAATTGGACTATAAAGGTACCTAGACGGATGGACGGATATCTAAAATAGCAAGGGAGAAAATTTCAATATTGCAGTGCATTGTGGGATATCGAGAATGTGCTAGTTATTCTCCATTATAAATGCCTATGATTTATAAAACAACTCTTTAAGTAGAGAACTATATAATTTTTTATTTGGACGGCAGGTACAGCGCTACAGGTCCTTAGTTTTTCTCTGGTCCCTTTAGTTCTAATTCCTGACACAACACACAAGAGACATCAGTCACAGATGAAGTTGGTTTAAAACCATTTTTATTTAGAAACACTTGATTTCAAGGACCAATAATTAAACTGTGATCACCACATCAGAGTAGATTTTGGGTCTTTCATTTGCTGTTCTTTAATAAACTGAGTACACAGGTGAGATTTGAAGATTGGTTAGAATATTATAACTACATTTATAAAATAACTACATACATTTTACAATTCTGTGATATTTACAATGTCGATGACACTATGTCCTCATCTCGTTCCATTCCAGTGTGTGTACAGCCGTCGAGTTTCCAGTATCCAGTCTATGAATTTTGGAACCAGTACATAAACTCCTGGACGTCCAGGTCGAGCACAGCCCCTGCCAAACGACGTCACACCCGCCAATACCCAGGACGCATCCTCCTCCTCACACATCAGCGGCCCTCCGGAATCACCCTGTTAAACAGAAAAACATAATGCTCTTCAGTTTCCACAGCATCTAGCAATCTAGATTTCCATGGGTCCCTATTTTGTTGATGCACACTTTGTCTCTAGATCTCACATTGTCACTGGACCTCCATACTTTAGCCAAAGCACTGCCAAGTTGCCACTGTTAAGCCCTTGAGCATGGCCCTTAACCCTAACTGCTCTAGGAGCACTGTAACCTGGCTGACCCTGTGCTCTGACCCCAGCTTCCTAACTGGAAAATAATTTCACTGTGCTGTAAGGTACATGTGGCAAATAGGTAAGTGTATTTATTTATTACTTTATCTGTAGTCTCCACCATGTCACTGGTCCCCATTTGTTTTAGTTCCCACATCCTTCCTCTATTTTATCTCTACTCTGCACTTTTTCACTGGTCCCTATTTTGTTATTGGTCCAGACTTTGTCTGTGGTTCCCATGTTGGCACTGGTTGCCACTTTATTTCATACACACACACCTCACAGCTGTCAATTCCACCCTCAGGGTATCCCGCACACACCATCTGTTCAGTTATTTTGTACATAGGAAGCCTCTCCTGACACACACTGTTATTGACAAGGGGCACCACAGCCTGCTGTAATACATCAGCTGAATCACCTACAACACACACACACACACACACACACACACACACACACACAGAAATGAAACATAATTTCCTGCAACTGAGTAATAATAATTAATATTTTTTTAACAAAGGTGAAAAAGCATGGGTTTTGGTTAATGAATTAAGAGGATTTTTAAGATTATACTTTATTTATTAAATAAACGATGGTGTTCTAATGAGTTAATTGTTTCTGTTTGTTTGCAGAGCTTTGTCTCTTTAACCCAGAGTGACGGACCTGCTTCAGTTAATGTCCCCCAGCCGGCGATGAAACACTTTCTTCCTGCCTCAAACTGCTGATTTGGCTCCGGCAGGCATATCGGCTGGATGTAGTCTGAGAAAAATAACATTCATATGATGACAACAATAAAAGTTTTAAAAAGTTTATCAGTTTACCCACGATACAGATTTTCCATCTGTGTGCAGTCTGAGTGTGAGTCTGACTTTAGGTATCGTCAGTGCTAAAGTCAGTGGTGGCTCAGTTGGTTAAGGCTGTGGGTTACTGAGTTACTGATCTGAAGGTTAGGGGTTTGAGCCCCAGCAACAGCAAGTTGCCACTGTTGAGCCCTTGAGCAAGAACCTTCACCCTATCTGCTCCAGGGGCGCCCTAACCTGACTGACCCTGTGCTCTGACCCCAGTTTCCTAACTGGAATATGCAAAAAATAAAATGATTTCACTGTGCTGTAAAGTACATGTGACAAATAATTGAATATTCTATGCTATTCTTCTATTCTACTTGGACTTGAGTGTGTTTGGTGGAGTGTGTCCCTCGGTGGATAGCTGGCTAGCTAACTACTGTAAGCTAATGTTATCTGCCTAATGCTCCACACTCATACAAATATTAGCTTCTAATTTTTTGCTACTTTCACCCAGTAAAAAGTATATTCATATCACAGTGACAGAGTGTATATAGGGTGTGATGAAGTAATATAGTTCCCAGTAGTTACCTGTGAAGGTGATTTTGTCCTGTAAGTGCATAAGTGCGATATCTGAGTCTTTGGTTCTTTTGTTGTAGTTTGGGTTCATGACAATCTGATCAACGTTATGATACTGTCTGTCTGACGTGTTGGATTCGTACTGAGCATGAAGACCCAACACCACGGTCCAGTTGGAGAGGTGAATGTTCTTCCTGCAGAAGTTCACAATAAACATGATTAGCTATGAACCAGCGAGGACTAATACAATCATCTGAGCTTCACAAGGAGCTTGTTGTATTACAATAAAATACAGGTAGTCCCCAACTATACCATTATTTCCTACGGGGAAATTCACTCTGAAACAAAATGGTGTCCAGGATTCCCCTTGTCAAGATTTAAAGGGGCAGAGACAACACTGCTAGATTTCACATTTCACTGTGAGATTCATTTCCTTAGGTGCAGTTATAGTTTTTGGCCACATGATGGCAGTGTTGTGAAAAGGAACAGATTTAGTCAAGCGAATCAGTACGCTTTACATTTTATATTTGTGCCAAAGGTGTATAAGACTCACTTTGTCAGACTTACAAACAAATCCAACTTACAAACATGCTCCGGAATGGAACTCGTTCGTAAGTAGGGAACTACCTGTTTAATCTAATTCCGCTTCTTTAAATTTCTGTGGAAATTAATCAATATTTTTGCCTGACCCGTAAACGGAGTATGCATCCGTAACCAGCCACTGTGAGTCGATTATCGTGGCTGCGCAGATTTGTTTTCCTGTAAAGCGTAGTGAGGCGATCCATGGCCACGCCCCTTTTACCGCATCCTCTCCTCCCACGATCCTCCCGTCCACACCTTCACTTGTTCTCTCCTCCGTTTCCACCCTGGACTCTCTCACCACAGACGAGCCCGACTCAGTGTTTATTACCACCTTACGCTTCCCACATGCTGGAACATTACATTAGCAACTTACTGTTATTCATTTATTACATGAAATTAGTTATAATTAAATGTAATTTAAGGTTTCTGTCTGAAAGCTACTCACGTTGGTTATTGCAGTGGAGCGATACGGCCTCGTTACTCGGACATGTTTCACTTAAAATAAAATAAAAATTTAAAAAAGAAATGTCAAAATGATGGGAAACTCTTAATAAAAAGTGCTAGGTGCTAAGCTGCTGTAGTCCCTGAGCCCCGTAACACCCGCCCCAAAAAACACACTGTGCCTTCATGCTTTTACACTCAAAACCACTAAAACATGTTATTTTATTATAATAGATGTTTGAACCTGGGTTTGACATCCACTGTGCCATTAGCAGCCTGAGTCACGACGACAAACGGAGCATCTTCAGCCACAACAGACACGAATGAAGCGTTTCCTGATCTACAGTAAAACAAACAAACAAACAAACAAAATCCAAATGCATGAATTCACAATTGATGTGAAGATTTCGATCCTCACCTGTAGCCTAAATATCTGCAGAAGTACAGGGAGAAGTGCGAGCTCCAGTCGGAGGAACAGGCCGTGTAGAGGCGGCTCTGAATCTCAACCTTCAGACGAGGAGAATCCGCTGGGGTTAAGTGCACTGAAACACAGCAGTCAGGGTGAGGGAACGATACACACACACACGCACACAACCATGGTGTTAATGCCCACATACACTCACCACAGTGCATTATGGGTAATGTAAACTCACCACACTGTGCCTCGTCTGAAGCATCGGGGCAGTCACTGACGCCGTCACACACACTGGCATCAGACAAACACACTCCAGATGTGCAGCGGTACTCACCTGCCTTACACGGCTCTGCAGTGAAACATTCAATCATTTACTTTATTCTGATTTTCTGCAGACAAGATTAAATGTATTTATTTATTAAGCTATTTAAATCAAGTTGTATTGGCTGCTCAGGACGATAGAGTTGCCCCCTAGTGGCCTGCGGCTGCAGCTGCGGCTGCAGTGTTGTGGTGGTAAAACCGGGTGTGAGCACAGGACTGGACCTTAACCCGGGCACTGAGCTGGAGTTTGAACACGGATGAAGTGGAAGATTGGCACTGGCTTACTGCCCTACTTTAGAAGTGCCATGCTGACAACCCCCCCGGCCCCCGAGGGGGTCCATGCCAACACCAAGCTTTCCCAACCTGTAGTAACATGAGCCAGTAAGTGCTCGTCATCATTTGGAGTTTGCAAGTTCAATGATGCCGTATCCTATCGCAGCTCTTTTGAAGAAAGCTGATTGGTCGAGCTCTCTCTGAGGTGAGGGATGGGAGGCACTCTAGCATGAATCAATTGCAGCTCTAAGCCAACCACTAGTATCTGTGAGCTCGCGCTTGTGGAAGGAGTGGATAAGTGCCCTTATAAGTGGAGGAGTGCCCTCAAAAAATATAAATGAATAAAAAATATTTAAAAATACTTTAAAAAAAAAAAAACATAACAGCAAAGCATGCTCTGTGCCACTAGGGGCAACCCTGACAAAGAAACACTTTGAACTAATAGTGGAATTAAATACTTATTAATTTAAACAATTGCTAACCTGGCTGATTATTATTGCTAATAATAAAAACTAATGAGTTAAATTTTGATCACATAATATTGCATATTCATATTTCATTGAGATATCCTGATCTAATTTGGATTTCAATGTAAAAACTTTATTAGTAAAAAATATATTAGATTTTTAATAAATAAACTGGTGTGGTCTGACTGAATTATTCATGTAGTTCATAACATATTCATAAGATATAAATATTAAATATTTTAAATATTTTTTATTAATGTACCTGGTTGGCCGAGGTTAAAGCCTGTGCTGAAATTAGCCAGAAATCCGCGATCCGTTGTAGAAGAATCAGAGAAGAACATCACCATCATCTCAGAGCTCGTGGAGTAAAGGTCAGGAAACTTATGCTCGGCTCCCGTTAACACACCTTCACCACCACCGTACAATGAATACAACAACAAACAACACTGTCACTGTAGTAATGTCTATAACTAACAACAATAACAACTATAATAATAATAATAATCATAATAATATTAAAGTGTGCAGTGTCTTCAAAAAACATGCATATAAAAATAGACACAAAGCCTGCAAAATGATAATACAGTAATAAAAGAATATTAAATTATATAAGCAAGCAGTTTTTCTAAATATATAGCTATTTACACTAATCTATATATAAACATTAAATAATGTTTAAATAAACATTAAATGTAAGTGTAAATGATAATAATCAATGATAATTAGCCACAGTGTTTATGCTGTTATAATTATTGTTTAAAAATAAAAATCATATAAAAATCACAGTAAGAATTATCATGCTAGAAAAAAAGGACATGCATTGTTTGAAATGGTATTAAAATCACTTTCAGACTATATTTGCATTCATATAATTGTCATAAGAAATTCTGACATTTTGTGATATGTATTTTTGTATTAAACTAATACAGATTGTAATGAATCTGACTCAGTAAAGTGGAGTTCGGCTCGACTCCGTCCCGAACCTCCACCAGGTCGTACACTGCCTGTAGTGAAAAGTCTTGGAAATGCAGCTGGATATTTTGCCCTGGATTAGCATGTAAAATCCACAAACCTGGAAACACGCACACACACACACACACACACACACACACACACACACACACACACACACACACACACACACACACCCTTGTAAACGAGCCGTTATTATGAAAACAATAACGTATTTAAGTAAGCGCATTAATATGAACCTGCACTACGGTTAGAGCTGCTGTTATAGAGAATTCATCAACACATTCTGACCAATCACAGTGCAGAACTCAGCTCAAATTTTGGTGTTTATTATAGATGAATTACTTACATGATGCACCGTGTCTGTAGCTGAGAGGATAATTTGGCGAGCTGAAGGTCGAGTTTGATTCGTAAAGATCAAAAGGACCTCCACAATCCGCTGTAGTGGAGAAACGTAACCATTACTCAAGTAGATGTTTTATTAAAACAAAACAATATTAGTATTTAATCCATCTGTAATACAAGAACGAAGAAGATAAAAAGTTATAAAAGTCATATAAACTTTAACACTGAAAACATGTTAAAGTTTATATCACTGTAAAGTTAATCACTAACATTTTCAACTTAAAACATTAACTAAAAATTTTCTTAACTACACAGTTTACAATAATAGAAAACATATAAAACATAAGCAAATAGTTAAGACATATCCATTGGATAATTACTAGTATTAAGGAAGACATATCCTGTAAGAGCAGTATTGAGTTACATCTGTGGCAAAGATGTAACTCTGTTTCAGAAAGGTCAAATTATTGTCCTGCAACAAGCAAAGAAAACAACTAAGGAGATTGCTGAAACACACATTAGTGATCACTGGAAGGACAGTGGTGAGCATCATCTTCCAAGAAGTACTGTGGTTGGAAATACGACCTGAATGAGCTTGATGGGAGAATCACTTAAACGCTTAGTGAAATCAAATGATTAAAAAAAACAAAGGATTGGCACTAAACAGTTCAATTCAATTCAATTTTATTTCTCTAGCGCTTTTAACAATGGTTATTGTCTCAAAGGAGCTTCACAAAATTGAAAAGAAAATTTATGGAAGTGTGTATGTGTAACACCTGTGCCACCGCAGCACGGAGAAATAAGATCTAGCTCACCGGATTACTGAGTCGACGCTTTGTCCCCACCTAGTGTGTCTACGTGTGTACTGTCTACACCTTAACACTAAATTAAGTGCACCTGTGTTCTCCTTGTGTGTTTACCTATTTATTCCGGTCAAACCCGTAGCACCTTGCTTGTTCACTGTTGTGCATCGTCTTTGTATTGAATGTCCCTGTTTTGTAAAACCACTTGTGCCTTTGTTCTTTCCCCCCAGGACTGATCAGTGTCTGCAGGTTTGGGTCACGTTAGTGTGGAGGGCTTATAATCTCGTTCATGCGAAGGGGTGGTGAATGGAAGACGACGTTTAGCACAACATCGGGGCATTACCAATACAACGTAATGGCTTATGGGCTGGTAAACGCACCTGCGGTGTTTCAGGGGTTCATGAACGATGAGTTTAGGCATATGTTGAACCCGTTCGTTACTTAGATGATATCTTGGTATACTCCCGGTCATATTCCAAACATGTCCATCATGTAACGCCGCTCACAGCACTATTAAAAGGGAAACCGAAACGCCTACGAATTTCCTCTGGAAGCGCGGATGGCGTTTCAGCGTCTTAAATCTGCCTTTACCAATTCAATTAAATTCAATTCAATTTTATTTGAATAGCACTTTTAACAATTGACATTGTCGCAAAGAGCTTTACACAATCGAAAGAATTAAGTTTGTATGAAATGTGAATGTGTATTAATCAAATTTATAAGATTGTCCATGATGAGTATGCCGAGGGCGACGGTGGCAAGGAAAAACTCCCTGAGATGGTAATAGGAAGAAACCTTGAGCTGAACTGGACTCTCAACAGGGAACCCATCCTCATCTGGGTGATAATTATGTTGCCCAGAGGAAGCATGTAAAGCGAAAAAAGCAGTGGGCCTAAAACTGAACCCTGTGGAACACCAAACTCCACTTGAGAACATGAGGAATGGTCACCATCTAAGTGTACAAACTGATAACGATCATTCGAATAGGATCTGAGCCACAGGAGGGCAGTTCCCTTAATTTCTACTACATTTTCTAATCTGTGAAGGAGAATACTATGATCAATGGTGTCAAAAGCTGCACTGAGGTTCAGTAACACAAGTATAGTGAAACCAGTTTACCACTGCGCCAATCCTAAAAATAACCCGATCCTAAGAAGCCCTTTTTAGTCGATGTCTTGGAGGTAGGGGTAGGAGCGGTGCTGTCACAACGTCAAGGCGACCCAGAAAAACTCCACCCCTGCTCTTTCTTCTCGCGTAAACTAACACTTGCCGAACAAAACTATGATATCGGCAACCGAGAGCTGCTACCAGTAAAAGTGACAATACAAGCACACACCAGTGTCGCATCAGGACGTACTTTTAAGCTTCTAGAACCAAAGTTCTGGTGGCCGAATATGCAGAAGAATGTGAGAACAGTTTTATCTTGCGCTGTCTGTGCAGTGACTAAAAGTCCTCGCCACCTGCCTGTTGGGAAATTAATGCCCTTAACAACGCCAGACAGACCGTGGTCCCACCTCGCAGTTGACTTTGTAATGGATCTGCCATTTTCAAAAGGGTACACTCCTATTCTAGTAGTAGTAGATCGCTTTTCTAAGGCACGTCGATTCATCCCATTCAGCTCTCTCCCGTCAGCCTTCCAGGTAGCAGAAACCCTTTTTACAACAGTGTTTTGTTGCTACGAAGTGTTCTTTCAGGTGTTGGGGACACTGTTAGTCTAACGTCGGGCTATCATCCCGGGTCAAATGGTCAGGCAGAGCGAACTGTCCAAGAACTCGTGAAATATCTTCGGGCATACTGTAGCAGCCGACAGCAGGAATGGGCAGACTGCTTAATCTGGGCGGAATACGCGCAAAATTCGCTACATCATTCCGCAACCAGCCTAGCGCCGTTTCAATGTGTGCTTGGGCATCAGCCACCGCTATGTCCCTGGGATACCACTCCCATCGATGTACCCATGGTGGATCAGTGGTTTAAGAGAGCGGAAAAAAGTATGGGAGGATGCACACACAAAGATCTCCCAAGCAGTTTGTCGTTTTAAAAAGTATGCCAATAGACGGCGAAGGGAAAGTCCTCCACTCCAGGTAGTCAGTAGGGTATTGTCAGGGATAACCCCTAGAGGGCGCCCAGAGACTTCTTGTTTGTAGTTTTCTTAAGTTTCGTTTCGTTACTTAATTTCCCAGTTTCCTCGGTCAGGTGACATGGGCGCTCACCTGAAGCAAGTTGGTTATTAGTTTCATTATAAATGGCTTGTGTTTGTTCTGTTCCATTTTCTTGCAACTCTTCATTTAATCCTAGTAAATGTTGGTAGAGTTTAGTTTGTGTTTCCTGTTACTGAGTCGTGTTTTGGTTTGTTTCATATGAAGTATATTTGTTTGTTTAATTTCCCTGTTTTGTTACTAATAAAAAACATAATTCTCAAAAAAACCATCTGGACCTCTGCAGTTATGCCTCGCTCCCTTCTTCGTGACAGGTATGGCTCTCGACAAGGGATCTTTGTCTTAACCTTCCCTGCCGTAAACTCACTCCAAGATACATAGGTCCTTTCCCCATTCTCTCTCAAGTAAACCCGGTTTCCTTTCAATTACAGCTTCCTAACCATTTACGCATTCACCCTGTTTTTCACATTTCTCTTCTCAGACCAGTGATCGGACGAGGGCGTAGCGGAACCAGGAATCCCCGGGGCTGTGGAGATTGAGGGTGCCCCCGCATTCAGAGTTGACAGTATACATGACAGTATGTGTGAAAAAATGTGTAATGATAATAATTTAATAATAAGATAATAATGAGATTGTCCCTGATGAGCAAGCCAAGGGTGTCAACAGTGACAGTGGCAAGGAAAAACTCCCTCAGATGGCAATAGGAAGAAACCGAAGGAACCTTGAGAGGAACCGGACTCTCAACAGGGAACCCAGTAATGCATTACAGTAGTCCAGTCTGGAGGTCATGAATGCATGAACTAGCTTTTTTGCATCAGATACAGATAAAATGTTCCTAAGCTTGGCAATATTTCTAAGGTGGAAAAAGGCTGTTTTTGTATCATCAGCATAACAATGGAAACTAATCCCATGTCTTCTAATGATGTTACCCAAGTGAAGCATGTATATGGAGAACAGCAGAGGTCCTAAAACTGACCCTTGTGGGACCCCATATTTCACTGGCATTACACTGAACAGGTCTCCATTTAGATCTACAAAATGTTATCAATCAGACAGGTAGGATCTAAACCATTTTAATGCGTGTCCCTGAATACCAATGTGATTTTGTAAGCGATCTATGAGAATATTATAATCTATAGCATCGAATGCAGCACTAAGATCAAGTAACACTAGTATTGAGATGCAGCCTTTGTCTGAAGCTAAAAACAAGTCATTTGCAATTTTAACTAATGCAGTTTCTGTACTATGATGGGGCCTGAAACCTGACTGAAATTCTTCGAGGATGTTGTTTTCCAGAGCAATGGGTGCATTGGGGTAAGAAGAGAGGTGGATGAAGTGATGCACCCATCATGCCCAGTGCCTATTGTACAAGCCTGTAGAGGGCAGCATTATGATCTGGTGTTACTTCTGTTGGTCTGGTCTAGGTCTCATATATATGAAAGAGTGATTCTGGGAGAATGAGACATCATTTCCACATATGAATTGGCCATCACAGAGTCTAGACTCAATTAAGTTTGAGTTCAGAATCCATATTTAAGTGACCACTTTGATTTTCAAGCACAAGAAAGACAACAGCTTTATTATGCAAAGGTGTTCCTTCAGTTAAAAACAACTAGTTTGAGATTTATATCTGCTCATCTTTTGAACTACGCTAGAATGCCTCATCCCACCCCAGCTGTTAAAAAAAAAAATTAATAAATAACTTGGTAACGTTTACTCTGAGTAAATTTTTTATGAGCTACTTTGTACTTTTTGAGTAGATTTTTATAATGGTAACTTTACTTGTACTTCAGTAAAATTTCACTGAGGTAACAGTACTTTTACTTGAGTATAAAAACTTTTGGTTAGACTCAAAAGTTTGGTCACTCCTTCTAATTCAATGTTGTTTGTTTAGTGATTTATTTTCTACAATACTGCAGATTTTCAAAACTATGAAATAATGCATATCAGATTGGGTAATTCAATAAAAAAAGTAACAACAGTCAGTTGTTATTTTAAGACAAAAAGTTCAGTTGCTCTTCAATAATTCTTGCAAGAACAGTAATGTTATTTGCAAAACCCATTAAACAAATTTATATATAAAAATATTATAATTTCCCCAAAAATAAAAAAACAGTTACTCAGTACTGTAGAGTAGTCTTTTCACCAAATACTTTTTTACTCTTTTTGGCTACTCTACACACCTCTTCCAGCCTCAGAAATCACCAATTAACAACCAGCACCTCAGATTAGAGCCGTTATGAAGCTTTACAGAGCAGAAGTAGCAGATACATTTCAATATCAAGTCAAGTTGACTTTAATTGTCATTTCAAGCACAGTTCAGTGAAACAAAACAACAACGACCTACATACAACATAAATTTACAAAATAATTTTACAAAAATATCCAGCTAACTAAGACACTTAATTAGCTGACTAGTTGAAATAAAACAAATCAACACCATGAATTAAAAAATATATATCAAAGAACAAGAGCAACAACATGACACAATGAAATACTCTGTGATACAGACACTCACCTGGTACAGGTTTGGGTGTAGTTGTAGGTGTAGATGTACTTGTAGGTGTGGTTGTAGGTGGAGTCTGTGTAGTGGAACTATCTGATAGAACAGAAAACAGAAGGTGATGGTGTTAATAATAAAGTGTTATCCTCATCACACTGTGTGTGTGTGTGTGTGTGTGTGTGTGTGTGTGTGTGTGTGTGTGTGTGTGTGTGTGTGTGTGTGTGTGTGTGTGTGTGTGTGTGTGTGTGTGTGTGTGTGTGTGTGTGTGTGTGTGTGTGTGTGTGTGTGTGTGTGTGTGTGCGGTGTGTGTGTGTACCTGTGACGTGAACGCTGCTGCTGTTTATGACGAGTGTTGCATCTGGAATATTCTGTAATCCTGAGATTAACTGTTCCTGCACCACTGTTACTTCCACAACGTCCCCGAACAGCACTGTGAAGTGAGCAATCACACTGCCTGGACTGTGGACACACACACACACACACACACACACACACACACACACACACAGTGGTGGGTTAAGTCACAGTTCATTGATTTGAAATTAGATCATCTCTGTATTTTATATACTTTATCCCTATACTGCAGGATTAACCCACAAGCAGAGGAACACTAAGCCTTAGCTCCACCCCTAGCCTCCAGCCCTGCCTCCAGTCGTAACCCTGCCGTAACTCAGACTGTGGCTTGTGTTTCATGATAAACCTTTTCCCAGAGTGATGAAGACTGTAAATGTTTTCAGAAACAACCTCTGACCTGAAGTCGGTCACTCTGCAGCTCCTTAATTGCACTGCTAATGAGCCGAGTGCGTACGCCTCCGTGACCTGAAACCAAATCACACACAGAAATAGAGCGATGATGTCATCATCAGTATTATCACCGCGCACAGCATGATAAAGGCGACAAACTTAAAAACACCACATCGCACTTTTATCTTTTACCGTCACAATCCAGGATAAAGTTACAATAAAGTTAAAGTGAATCACCAGAAGCTCGGTGTCAAAGGCCAGAGCTTTAAACTGCACACTGCTCCTGTTCCTGAGCTCCTCGGTGAAACTCGCTCCCTCCGAGATGGTCAGAGTTCCACTGAACGACGAATTGCTGCTTCCCGCTTGAGCTTCGTTACCTACAACACCAGAGCTGTCCTTAATTACTCAACACTTCACTACAGATTTACTTAAACACCTGTCTGGGAATTACTTAAACAAATCCCACATCGTTAGTGTACCGTGGGTATGTCCCAAACCACACCCTTTCCTTTCAATTCAATTCAATTCAGTTCAATTCAATTAAATTCAATTTTATCTATTTGTAGAGCGCTTTTAACAATGATCACTGTCGTAAAGCAGCTTTACACAATCAAAAGAATTGAAAAAAGAAAGTGTGTGTATGAAATGTGAGTGTGTGTGAATCAGAATGATCAGATCGTCCCTGATGAACGAGCCAAGGGCGACGGTGCTGAGGGAAAAACTCCCTGAGATGGTAATAGGAAGAAACCTTGAGAGGAACCAGACTCAACCGGGAACCCATCCTCATCTGGGTAAACAGATAGCAGGGATTGATCAGCACTCATACTGTGTGTTAGGAGGCTGGATGTTCAGTAACAGGAGATGTGTTTAAGTTCATATAGTGTCCAGTTGGTTATTGGAGGCTCAGGTAGACTGTAGGAAACTCCAGTCCTGAACTATCAAGCGACTGTACACTTCATTGGGAAATATAATATTTAATAGTTTGTATAAACTAAACTTGCTCATCAATGTCCCCATGTCTCCTCCAGTCAGGTACAACTAGAACCTGAAAGTGCTTAAAAAGAGTTAGATTTGAAAATGTCCTCACCTGTCTGTAGTGCTAACCAGGAGACGACGGCAAGGGCGACACACACCACAAACAGGACTAGGGTCACGGTGCTCAGCAGAACCTCCACAGAGGAACATGCCGTCGTCTTTCTCGTCTTCCTGCACATCGCTCTTCACTCGTCTACTCGCAGAGTCTCGTTCACGTTCCCTCCTCCACCACTAACTGAGCGTTAGCTCTTTACCGTTAATACAAATATGACACGTCACGTTCTTCCTTCCTTAAATAGCACAAGCTTCAGCCAAGGCCGGAGTCTCAGATAATGATGCCTCTGTTTCTTGCCTGTAATGACGGCTGTAAATGTTTATTACTGTTCATTTAGGACTAATGATTAACCCTAGGCTAATGATGTAGGGAATCAGAGTAGGACTCTCATCAGCGAGGAGATAAAACCTAAAAATACTGAAAAAACACATCAGTGAATAAAATTCAATTATTTCAACTACTGTAGATGTACAATATATTCTGTTATAAAGCAGTAAATTGTAATTAAATAACAAACACATGACACAATGCACTAGTGTGTGTGTGTGTGTGTGTGTGTGTGTGTGTGTGTGTGTGTGTGTGTGTGTGTGTGTGTGTGCACGCCCATAAATCACTCTGCCATTTTATTAATATTGGACCACACCCAGAGTCTATAGTTTGCACCAACACACACACACACACACACACACACACACACACACACACACACACACACACACACTAATTGTTGTGTTTAGTCCTGTTAATCTCAATGGTATTCTCAGATTGTTTCTGTATGATTTCATGGATTTCTGAGTAAATCGGTTTTTCACCAGGTTTATTTATTGGTGTATGATATTTTCCTGGTGTGATCTCACACAGCAGTGTTTTAACCCTTCTGGAGACCTGCAGTGATTCAGCGCTGCATTTTGTAATAGTGAAAGCGTGCGATGTGAGCAGCCTTATTTCAGCCATTCGTGGTAAATAATTATTAAATGCTTGACACAAACATCAAAAAAGCATGATGATCATTATTATTCTGATTATTATTATCATGCTTTTTTGCTGTTTTAGCGCTTCGTGTGGATTCATGTCACCCCCCCCCCCCCACCACCACCAAATCACTTGTGAAAAAACACAAGTGATTTATCAATCAGGAGGAAGGTCTGGAGCCACACTGATGTTCTGTGTCCTTTTTATTGTTTCCTCCTCACAATAAAAAGGTCACTTTAAGACGACTTTTTATTATTTTTTCACAAAGGTCATTACAATCACAAATGGATGCAAAGTCCTGCTCAGCTCTGAGGAAATTCTGTACGTGCAATCCAACTTCCTTGTAGTGCCGAGGACTTAGAATGAAGGCCAAACCCACTTCTGAATATTATTTTATTTGAGGATGTTCTTATTGCAGCAGTAGCATGCTGTTATACTTATGGCCAATTCCAAATACTAAAAAGCTACTTTGTTATATCATATTGTAATGATCGAATAATTCAATAACCTGGTTACAGTAAAACAGGATCCTTAATCCTTAGTGTAAACATGAGCACATGGAGGAAAATTGACAGCGTGAAAAAAAAAAACGGAGCAGATAGAGCGTAAATCATGACAATTACATGTTTTTGAAACACATTACATCAGTAATTATGAAGCAGATTTCATTCATGAGTTCAACAGATTAAATTTGCACAAGTTTACAAAAAAAACAGTTATAGTTTATTTGTGTTCAAATGGTGTGTTGAGTTTATCTGTTACACAGTGTCACGATTACGGTGGTGGTGTTGTAGGCGAGGCATCAACGCAGAGGTAAAGACGTTTAATGTTTTTGAATAATAAAGAAATAGAACAGAAACAAACATACTTAGCATAAAAATAAAGCAAACAGGAGTCTATACAAAACAAAACTAGAAGCTGAACTAAAGTCGTGTGAAACTAAACTAACACGCAAACCAGTATTTCACAAGTACGATTCCAACAGATGCAAGACAAAGGAAACCGAACTAAAACAGGCCATTTATAATCAAACTAATGAGCCACCTCAGTTCAGGTGAGCGCTCCCATCACCTGACCGAGGTGCACTCTGGGAAATGAAGTTTAACTAAACTGAAAGAAATGCAAAAAACACAAAAAGAGTCTCTGGGCGCCAGGTGCCCTCTAGGGGTTAACCCTGACACACAGAGACTGAAAACAGGACGGGCGCTACGGAGCATTATACCAGAAATGAAGTACCTAAGATTTAGCAATAACACATTAGACAATACATTCTATAGTTTAAACTATGTACTTAATTACAAACTACCCTAACAAAAACCATGAAATTTACCTCATGCCGATGAAGGTGAAATAACGATGTGAACTAACGATGCAGCTTCCAGCCGTGAATTCAAACATGGAGCTGAAGAACTGGGGAGCCAATCAGAAAACAGACAGTCCGAATGTGGAATATTTGCACAGTTCTAATGTTGCTGCAGTTTGTGCAAGTGTACACAAGCTTTATAATATTGAGCGCACGGATGAGGCAAAGTTCAAACACAAACTTGATCTTGAAAGTTAGTTTCAACATGCAAAAACAAGCTTGAGAGCAAGCGCACACGAGATTGTAGTGAACTACAGTCCATAAGAGAAGTGTTGGGTGTAACGCGTTAGCGTATTCGGATGACTTTTTTGATGTAATGAGTAATCTAACGCGTTTGGTCCGCCAGTTATTTAGTTATTTATATACTCAGTTATTTAGTTACTTTTTCAAAAATTTTATCCATTATTCAGACAATTTATGTAATCTGTGAGCCAGACAGCATTCACTACCAATCCATTAGTGTGTGTGAGAGAGAGAGGAAGTTGTCCTCCCCCGTCCCCCCTGTTATTCCTGCTGTTATACCCCTATGTCATCTATGCGATTTGACTATGTGAGAACCGACGCGCAGAAAGATGGAAATCTAATCACAGTGCCGAAACTCGCAGTGAATCATAATGAACAGTAGAAGTGATGATGGTAGAATAATTATAAAGGACTAAAACAACATGCATGAGGAATCACAAAGAAGTTTTCATTTTCTGCAATGGAAAAGCACTCGAACTAGTTACTTTTATTAGAAAGTAGTGCAGTAATGTAACAGATTACTTTTTGAAAACATTGTCATTTTGTAATGTAATTAGTTACCTTAAAAAGTAACATCCCGCAACACTGCATATGAATAAGTACATTTAAATTAAAACAAAAAAATATACTGAGACTACTGTATATTAAAATTTGTATTTTGATGTATTGTAACGGGTTTGACCCTTTTTGCAGGGGTGGAACCATACAGCATGGACACGAGGAGGGGTCTTACATTTGGGTCATTTACTGAGGAAGAAAGGGAAGGAAAGGGTAAAAGGAAAGGAAAGAGTTGCATGTGCAGGTCTGGTGGGCAGTGCCCCGCTGGAATGCGGGCACAGGCTGGTGAGCAGTGGTGGCGGACAGAGTGGAAAGCATGGGCCTGCTTGGGCAGCGGCTCCTGCACAGTTGACTCACGCTGCCATTCTGCCTGCTGCCACTATTTCTGTTTGGCTGGTCTGCGCAGCCTCTGAGGACTCGACCTGAAATGCTGTCTTTGCTTATGTGCTTTCAAACTGAATGTTGGTGATTTATAGTTATATCAGTTATTGTCCTTAGTCCCTGTCACAAGTTCCTAGAGTCACTCTGTTGGAACTGTGACTCTAGTTTTCTCCCATAGCGCTGCTTCACCTCCTTCACGGATTTCTGAACATTGTATGCTAGTTTCCTGATGAATCCCGCAACTGCTTCAGTAAACAGGTTGATGTCACCAGTGCTGAGTCGGAACATGTCCCAGTCTGCATCAGATTTCCTAAACTGGGGGCGAGATTGTGCGTTGTAGCCATCTTTGGTTGTAGTGTAACAATGATCCAGGCGATGTGCTGATAAAAGTTCAGCGCTGCACATTTGAGTTTGGCGCTGTTAAAACCCCCGCCACAATAAGTGCGGCGTCCCAGTGTTGTGTTTGGTGCTGCATGAGTGCCTCTTGCAGCGCATGTCAGTGTCCGCTTGTGATAAAATATAAACGGCGCTGATTATGACTGGTGTAAACCCAAAAGGAAAGTAAAAAGGACGACATTTGATGGTCAATAGTCGCACCATGTTTTGTCCACGCAGTGAACTGAGAAGAACTCGGCTGGATGGATGGTGCGGTCCAGTACCGCTGGGTTCAGCCATGTCTCGGTGAATCAGAGACGATTGCAGACCAAATGTCTTTCTGAAACTTGGCCCTGGGGTCATAAAGCTTGTTTTCCAGTGACTGGACATAGCCGTGCAGGATGCAAGGTAGAGAGGTGCGAGGTGCACAGGCTCTCAGCCTGTTTCTGATGCTCATTTCCCCTAGAGCCGCTGCTTCAGTTGGCGTCTTTTGTTCTCCCTCAGGATCTCACTTGGACAGCTTAGAACCGGTGCCAACTTGAATTAAAAAAAATTAAGTATAATTATAAGTGTATAATTAAGAGTATAATAAAAGTATAATTAAGGAGCAAACAATGAATACAACAATAAGACCAAAATTGTAAATAAGGAATGTGCAAAAATAAGCGATATAACACACATCTTTGGTGATATTTCTAGTCCAGGATTGTGACGTCAGTAAGATCAGCTCTTCTAACAGGAAGGACGATTGTGAACTCTGTTTACTAAACTACTCTGTTTATGGAGCCAGGAGTCTGTTCATCTAATCATTATTATTTTATTATTATTACTCTCATAAACTAATGGTCTTAATAATGTTGAAACACAGAATCACGCCCCCACACACACACAAATCAATCAGACGAACTAAATAAAAAGGACTGAACTGATAAACAAATCGGCATGGTGGTGTAGTGGTTAGCACTGTCGCCTTGCACGGCCAGGGTTCGATCCTTGGCCAGGCTTGATTCCCGTCTCTGTGTGCATGGAGTTTGCATGTTCTCCCCGTGCTTGTTGGGTTTCCTCCGGTTTCCTCCCACAGTCCAAAGACATGTAGGTTAGGCTAATTGGCGTCCTGTAGTGTGTGAATGAGTGAGTGTGTGTGTCTGTGTCTGTGCCTGCGATGGATTGGCACCCTGTCCAGGGTGTACCCTGCCATGTGCCCTAAGTTTCCTGGGATAGGCTCCAGGCCCCCCGTGACCCTGAATACAGGATTAAGTGGTATAAATGATGAGTGAGTGAGTGAACTGATAAACACACTAACATGTACAAACACTTTGGTCTACAACCATCTCACAATATGTTCATACCTACCTGAACGTCTCTTAGCAATATTTATTGTACTTTGCTATTTGCACAAATACCTTTTCAAATCATTGCTGATACTTCAGAAATGTCAAATGTTTATTGTTTCTCTTCCCACTACCTCAACTCATACCTCATTACTATAGTTTTTTTTTAAAGTACTGTAACATGTTACGGTGTTGTGTTTGTTGCTCTTTGTTTGCACAGTTGCATGTGCACTTTGTGTGTGAAGTCTACTGCTGTCTCACTTTTGTATAGTTATAGACAGTTTTTTTTAAGTTTACTTAAAAATATAAAAATGTAAATCTTTCATATCTGAGCTAGTCAGCTAGTTAGATCTCTTAGTTAGCTAGCTGGTTCTGGAAAAGTTGTTGATTTATGTTGTTGCATGTAGGTAGCACCTTGGTCCTGGAGGAATGTTGCTTTGTTTCACTATGTACTGAACGGTATATGGTTGAAATGACAATAAAAGCCGACTTGACTTGACTAAAGTTACAATGGAGGCCCCGCCCACTACCGCATATGACTTAATAGAAATGTAAGAACTTACAGACAGGGTTTAGCAGTGTGTTTAATTTCAGAAGTGTAAAGTTGTGTACATGTGATCTACTGATGTAGAAATGAAAATGAAAATTAAACTAACCCATTAAATAAAAACATTAAATGATAATGAAGCAAATAACAAATCGCACAAACTATAAACAAGGAATGTGCAAAAATACACAGTATAACACACACGTCTCTGGTGATATTTCTAGTCCAGGATTAAAGTGTGTGACGTCAGTAAGATCGGCTCTTCAAACTTACATGAAGGACGAGTGTGAACTAAACCAGAGCCAGTTCCTCTAATTATTATTATTATTATTATTATTATTATTACTCTCATAAACTAACTGTGCTGTAAGCTCTGAACCTAGACACACACACACACACACACACACACACACACACACACACACACACACTGACCATGGTTAACAGAGTGATTAACAGACAAGAGTTTTAAACACAGTAACATTACTTTACTTAATGTTAGACATTAATATACAACATTCTGATTATTTTTCTGTATTTTTTCTTCTGCTTGTTTCTCCTCTCGCGGCTTCTTCTGCCTTTATGCTGATTCTCCGTCTCTGTTTTTCGCTCTGCGCCCATCTTGTTTGCGTTGGTGCAGTCTGAAGGCCAGGTCAGACTCTCTGAATACGATGTCCATGACATAAATCTAGAGTTTGGCCACGCCCATGTCATTATAGGACGGAAGTAGGGACCCTCAGTAGGGCTCACAGACGGAGCGAAGGGACTAAGGGCCAAACCAGACACCTGAAACAGATTTTGTTTATTTTATGTCTTAGCTCAGCCGTTCGCTCAGTGCTAAAATGATGGCCATAGACTTCCATTACCTGTTAGCTACATTAGCATTAGCCTCATAAACGCAGTGCTAAAGATAAAGGAGGAAAGTCAGAACCCAGACTGATCGAATACTTTAGGTTTAGTTAAAGTACAGAGACACTGAGGGTGTTTACTTTTGTCTGAAATCTCTTTTAAATTATTTAACTATGCACAAGCATTAACAGGGTTTACTGTGACATCACTTCGTGTTATTGATTTTTTAAAATGAAAAAAAAAAAAAAAAATCTGAAAACACCAGAAATGTTTAGGGTGAATATAAAAGCTGAAGTGTGTGTGTGTGTGTTTTACCGCATCTCTCCAGCTGTAATCGTTCTGAGCTATGAATGTGTGTGCTGAAAAATAACCAGGAGAAAAGATAATCCATCACTAAGATATCAGGTTTATAAACCTGCAGAGAAACAGTGTAAAGTTTTATTATCCTATAAAGATCTTATGACATCATCACACACCATAATAAGCTGTTAAAAGATCCGCATGTTCATATTACCAGGAGATAAATGATCATAAATGATTCCATCTGTATCTAAGAATCACTAAGATGAGTCAATCAGTACGAGTCATTTTGTTTTTGATTCATTTCCTGTAATGGGCATGGCTAAGTGCACGCTAACTGACAATCAGCAGATAAGCAGATGTTAGAATCACGTGTTCTATAATTTAGGAGTCACATCTATTGACTCAGTGAATCTTTTGATCTTTACGTTTCTGTCATGTTCACATGAATTAATCGTTTGTTCATCTCTGAATCGATTCGCCTAAACACTGATCACATGGGGGGGAAATGTGCAATTAAACTAATCAGTGAATTAACTGTTTAACTCCCATGTGAGTGTTAGTGTGTTACAAAAATGCACAGAATTAAAATTCCCATGTGTGTAATTTCAGAAATGAGCGTTACTGTAAACAAACTGAAGCTCGCTGTGGAGTGAATGAGAAAGTTTCAGCACTAACAGGTTCTGATTAAAGACTCGCCCAGAAATCTAATGTCATGCGCACTCTCACCGCTACCGGCACTAGGACCCGGAAGTAATACGGTCACAAGTCAGGAAGTATAAAAGGAAACGAGATGGCGCTTCACATCGCTCAGTCATTGAGTACGCCCATGCCTTGTCCGACGCTTCGCCTACTGTTCAGTGAGTACTCACCGATTTGATTGAGTGTGTTGCTAGAACGCAGATTTATTTGTGTAGATCCTAGCTCTTCGTGTAAGAGAGTTCTTAGACTAAACGCGTGGTTATCCTGCCTACTCGCGCTTCTTCCACGTTTGGGTTTACCATCCACGCTACACGGGCTAACTGATAAGGCTTCTGTGCTTATCCTCCAGTTGCTCGTGACGTCTAATCTACACGTCACCAGTAGGCGGCGCTAATGAAGCCTGACTGTTTACACTCTGGAGGGAAAATCATTACAGCATCATTCTGAACTATAATAAACTAAGTCCTAAAGTTTGGTCAGTAAAGTGAGTTCCTCAACGTAATGAGGCGTGAGTGTGATGGGGCAGCCATACAGCCAGATCCCGTCCTGCAGCGCGATGGCGTAGGGAACCGCCTCGTCATGCTTGTAGTGAACAAAGCTGAAGGTCAATGAGATCTTTGGGAATAACGACTTTCTGCAGCGGTCCTGCTTGAGAAGACAACGACTAAAACCAGTCCGATTTATTATTACATTATTGATTACCAGGAAATTTACAGTTCAAATGTTTTATTGCACTTTACAATATTATTTATAATAGTGATGTGTGTATGGCTGTGTGTGTGTGTGTGTGTGTGTGTGTGTGTGTGTGTGTGTCATGTAAACCTGCACTATTGTCAAAGCCGCTGTTACAGAGAACTAATCAACACCTTCTGACCAAAGAGAGTGCAGGATTAACACACACACACACAAACACACACACACACACACACACACACCTATAATAACCACTGAAATTATTTTAATTATTGTAATTAGAGCTTCAATTAATGATTAATTGTTTAATTAAAATTACCCTTCAGCCTGTGTGTGTGTGTGTGTGTGTGTGTGTGTGTGTGTGTCACCTGAAGGAAGAGCTCATATAGAATCTCCTCCCTCACACTGCTGCTCAGATTGAACATGAACACAGTGCGCTGCACCACCTCTTGCTCACTCTCCTGCATTCTTCACTCACATCAACATGACCTGTTGTGTATTAATTAATGTATTATTATTATTATTATTATTATTATTATTATTATTTATTATATTTTTACCTTTTATTATTGAATTCTGGTCAATGTACTGTAATGTTATTTTTGGATAACTGTCTGGAATTTTCTTCGGGGTCAATAAAGTATTCATCTATTTGCAATTATAATTTGTTTACACTTTTAATAAATAACTTAATTAAATTTAATAATATTGTAAGTTTTGAACTTAAAATTAGAATGTTATATTAAGATTGAATATAAATGTAATGATGTAGATGTGATTTGTTCAGCTGTAGTTTATCCCTCCTGCTCTGACTTCAGTGCAAGCTTCTCCAATTTTAATGGTTTATTTTAATTAAATAAACTCAGACAAGTCAACTAAAAAAAAGTGTTTAACACATACAGGTAACATGCAGATTTTTATTTAATTGTAAAATGTTGATTAGTAATAACAAAGAAATCATTTTAACCTGTTAGGAACATTCTGGAAATATTTCATATTTAGAACTCACCCACTAAACCATCAGTAGCTTCATAATACAGTACTACAATCTACTTTCCCCAAACCATTATATACAGTAGATTTATTAAAAATAGCATGAATATTAATGTTTGATATTAGAATATTTAATCTCATGTACCATGTTATTGTGTAATGTTAATGTGATTCTCAGTATGAAATAAACTGTTAAATTGTTAGTTCAGATAATAATTCAAAATTACCATCGTCATTTAAATGTATGTATAGTGGAACCTCAGATTGCGAGTAACATGGTTTGCTAGTATTCCGCAAGTCGAGCCAAGTTTTTTAAATTAATTTTGACTTGAAAAACGTGCAGGTATTGGATTACGAGTACCGAGTAGTATGTATCAGGCATGCGCTTCTTGTCTTGACACCAAGTGTCATGTGTTCACAACTGAGCCAACGCTTTTTCTCTCTGCGGAATTGTGGGTAATCGTCTCTCACTGGTATAATCAACATCTGTGTGCGTGTGTACTGTTTATTATAACACAAGTGTGTGCACACATGTAAAGCAAAAGCAAGGCTCATTAGAGGGTAAAGATCCATTTTCCCTCTCTGTGTCAGCCGGCACTGCACTGTGCGTGTGTGTGAAACTCAAATAAGAAAGGATGAAGGTTTACGGTGTAAGACGAGCAGAGGGAGAAGGGAGGGGGAGGGGCTCATTCCTCCCCTTCTATTACTTTAGCTTCACACACTCACACACAGACACACATACACAGCGCCTGCGCACATAAACGGAAACAGTTATCTGTTGGGATTTATTTTTAGGTAAAATGCAGGTAAATTTGTTTTAATTTTACTTTATATATTGTATTCATTATTTTTATGTATTTATTATTTTGGGCTGTGGAACGAATAATTTGAGTTTCCATTATTTCTTATGGAAAAATACGAATTGGTTTACAAGTGTTTTGAAATACAAGCCTGCTTCCAGAAGGAATTATACTCACAATCTAAGGTTCCACTGTACTGTATATAAATTATTTGATGTAAAAGTGTCTTGAATGAGCTGGTAAAATGGGCTGGTAGAAATTACATTTAGAACTTTTCCTTAGGGAGCTTTTAAGTAAATTCATAAATAATCTATCTGTATTCTCTCACTCCTCTAATAGCTCCCACTAGTTTGGTGGACTTGTTTTCCTCCGGGTTGAATGGATGGCTCTTAATCATTTTTTAGAACTACGTATTTCCAAAACAGAGCCTTCGCCAAAAGTTTGTATCTTAAATTTTTTTGCTGTTCCTTCATTTATGAAGTATGGACCAGTTTTCCAATTCATCTGTGTCATCAGGCCTTGGTCCTGGAGCCTGATTCTCTCAGGTGCATCGATAATGGTGGGCTTTTTTTGTGGAAACACAGCTTTAAAATTGTCACGGTTCTTGACCTGCGCCATTAGAACTGCTGACTTCTTGCCATCCTTCCCTTCCTGGTTGATGAAGCTCTCCTTTATGGTGTCGAGTCCATTTTCCACTAGAATACAGAAGTTGGGTTGTGGATAGTACCCATGGAAAGGCTCAACCTCTGCCTCTGCAACACGCACCTCTTGGTCCAGCCAACTCGCAATGTAATTTACACTGTCATGGGTAAACTCATATCCAGTCAACATCACGGTGGGTGGGATGGAGTCCTTCTTCAGCTCGTCTATCACAATTTGTAAGTATTCACTGTAGATGGAGTTGAACTTGAACGTGTCACTGTCAATGAAACTGAAGTAAACTAGACACGTCTGATCGCCCCCCCTCAGCCATTTCACAAGCTGTACTGTATCAGGGTGATTTTTCAGATATTCTTGAATGTCCTGGTACGGTGGCGTGGTTGCTTTTGGAGCTATTGTTCCACCTTCTCCCCAGGTGTACGTGATGACTTGATGCCTGATTTGCACAGGTTTACCATCATGATTGAAGGTCTTGAGCTTCTCCAGATCCTGAGCTAGTTGTTGGCTGTGTTTTCCGTTCAGGCCAAAAATCACGGCTACGTTCTCCTCCATACATTTCATATCCTCTTCTGTGAAGCCTCCGCTAAGTGCATCGAGTAGATAAGCACACGTCTTCTCTGCCTGATCCACTGAATCCACGTTCACAGGTATATTGATCAAAAATTGGACGTTTAACCCCTGATGAAGAAACAAAACGCTTACTTTTAGTGACAGAGCAAGCTATTTCAATCAGCTTGTAAATAAGACTTACATGGAATTAGGCTCATGCACAAAGTACGGGAGTCAGGTTACTGTACTTTACTGATCCTCTATAACAGCAGCTCTAGCGGTAGTGCAGGTTTATATTAATGTGCTCGCTCTAATACGTTATGGTTTCTATAGAAACAACTAGTTCACAGGAACATGAATGTGCTGAAGTTTTCTGTAAGGAGATGTTTGTGTAACATTAATGGATGGAGTCTCCAGTGTAAGTGCTGTGTAACAGTCAGAGGTAAGGCCCCCCCTTGCACTGAGCCGAATTTGCTACTTACCTCTCTCGACTCTCCCGATTTAAAATCGCCTCTGAAGTCATTCGGTCACTACCAGTTGGGTTAATTTTTCACGCATAGTGACTTGAGCTATTAATGATTTAAACAAATTCATAAGGACATGAAAACGACTCTACAGTGCACGAGCAATAAAGACGTTATGGACATGATAATGTTCCAATAGCCGGCCATCAAAATTTTTTTAATGAAGTTCTACTGAGCCCTAACTGGAAAATTAAAACATCATTACTGATTACTACTAACTATTACGGAGGTGATAACTATAGGGAAATGACCTCATATCGTCCCTGTGCTATGTTTTCTTGTTGTTGTTGTTTTTGTGATCTGAAATAATGACTGAAATAAAGCTGCTCACATCGGCGCGCACTTTCACCTTGCAAAAAGGCAGCGTTTATTTAGCACCTATATATTTGTGTTTTGTTGTTTTTCTGGGATGTTATTATTGATTTTACATTTCATCTGCTTTGCAAAAGTTGCCACTCTTTATGACTGAAATCAAGCTGTTCATATCGCCGCATGCATTCATCTCCCCTTCAAAATGCTATCTTTTCCAAGTGAAAGTGTGTGCGATGTGAGTAGCTTTATATTGCAGTCATGAATTCACAACCACATTCCAGCTCTTTCTGGTCAAATAATTATACAATGTTGGACACAACCAGCAAAAAATCAGACTGATTATTATCTGATATATTACTAATACTAACTGAAAAAACCTTGAAGAGCCTTGTGGGGATTTATGTGACAAGTAATTTTCTCGGGATAAGATTCTTACATCGACATTGAAGATTTTATTTTGTTTCTTCATTCGAGCCCTTTTTGTTTTTTTGGATGCGCACAGCACATTTTTTCTGTCCTAACAGAGTATACAGAACCTGAGCCATGCAGTTTAAGGTGTGTGTGTGTGTGTGTGTGTGCCCGCATGCAAAATTACGCCCTTACTCACTACAAGCTTTTCTCATAAATTGGCAGCTGTCAATCATGTGTTCAATCATGACTGTTTTCCTGAAAATTCTTTGTTAATTTTGTCATTACTTCCATCTACATTTAATACTTGGATCTTTGTCTGCCGAATGTTGCTGAACAGGCAAGGAGGCGATAAAAACTGATAACTCTGTAGATGGGCTTAAAAATCAATAATGAACCGATGACGGTGCTTATGATCGATACCAAGGCATTAACGCAGCGTAATTTTTTTAAGACGTTCCAGTTTTCCTCCTGATAATAACGGCGCTGACAAACACAACATACAGAGACCAAAAGAGTCTCTAATCAGCCGTGACCGTCCTGTACCGAGCTCTCCTGTGGTCGTAAGAGATTTGCATCAGTCTAGATTCGGGATCACATTCGGCTCAGTGGGATGAGGGTAACTGTAACTGTAAGTTTTTCCCACGTCTTCAGTACAGTACATATTTACACTGCGGTTTCTCAGTCAAATGACAAGCTGCGATTGCTGATTATTAACTTATAGAAATAACTAATAGAAAAAGTGAGGCTGTCGACTCAGACTTTTACTACATTAAATGTAACCGTAAACAAATCAAGTCATTATTTAATGAATAAAATATAATTGTAATTGTACTGTAGTACATGCTGCGTTTGCTTTCACAGTGCTCTAGTGTTTATACTGTAATTATTACCCAAAAGCTTAATAAAATAGTTCTTCAGTGTTCGTAAGTATAATAACTAGTGTATCGTAAGTTTTGTTAAATAACACGACCTGGACAGAGGGGTCTCTGGGCCTGGTGCTGCCTGTGGGTACACTGCTGCTCGCCATCTTCTGCTCGGTGCTGATCCTCACCAATGAAGTGCTGAACTGAGTCATATAAAGGATGTGATCAGGCTTATAAACCTACAGAGCGAGAAACGATGGGATTGTTTCTGGCAAAAAAACAGATTCTTAGCTTAGTTAAGCTGGAACTCCTCCTTCACTCACCTGGAGCAACCTTTGACAATAACAGGAACATCAATGTTACAGGCAACACCTTGTAAACAAATCACTTTTATGGGAACTTGTATTTGTGAGGAAACAAAAGCCTGACTTTCTTGTGAAATTGTGACAAACACAATAATGTTAACCAGATATTTCATTTAGTTAGCATGCACAGTATATTTTCAACATATCTAGCACTTCAGGATATCAGGTCTCACACTTTATAAAGGTCCAAAAGTCTCAAAAGAACAAAAATGACTTGTGCAGTAATGAGCGTGTACTGTATGTGTCTTGAACCATGTGGGAAAAGGCAGGATAGTGGGTGCACACCTCCTTCAGCTCCAGGCAATCAGAAACGCCTTGTATTCAGTGTTTAGTGGAGATCTCTGGTTCTGGTGGAGAACATTATGACAGAACTTTAAGCATTATTTCCCCTAACGATGGGAACCGTTCCATAATCAATCATGGGTTTCAGTAAAACTATCAATGATCAATTAATAATCAGTTTAACCACAGCGTATTTTTTTTCTAGTCTGTCAGTCAAAAACAAATCAAAATTGAGGTACATGTAAGTACATTACAATAGTTGTTATAAGTTTTCCTGCTCTGCAACCTGAGAGTTAATTATGGCCAAATTCCACATCCCTCAGTCTGTACAAAATGCATTCCAAAGTTCATATGAAGCTTCTGCAGCTCAACTGAGTTAAATTCAGTTGGTATCTTTCAAAGTTTGTATTTATAATTTAACATTTTTCTTTCTTAGTTACTGTAGGTTCATACCTGCAGCCATTAGGCTGTTTAATGAGTCCCTGCAGGACATGCCATGTATTGTCGTCCTCCTTGTTGCTGATGAGAAATGAATTGCCACTGTATATATAATTATTCTCACAGCTGCTGGACAATCTCACACACACTATGTGCAATATTTACACAAATGTCTTCTCTATATAAGCAAGGGCCGTGTCAGGAGTGCAAGCGCAGACAAACCATGCCCTGTCACTAGGAATAATTCAATTCAATTTTATTTTATTTTATTTTATTTATATATCGCTTTTAACAATGGTCATTGTCTCAAAGTAGCTTCATAAAATGAAAAAAAAAATTTATGGAAGTGTGTATGTACTGGTTAGAGATCTCGTCACATGGATGTATGTCTCTTCGGGATGCGTCCGATGTCTGGGGACGGTTTCACTCTACTATGAAGACGGTTCTGGACTCGCAGGATGTTGACAGCTGTTTCTCTGCGAACTTGGCTACAGTCGCTCTATAGTTCAGGACTGGAATTTCCTACAAGTCTACCTGATTCTCCAATAACTACCTGGACTCCATATTAACATCACTTAACATCTATTAACATCTATTAACAACTGTTATATTGAACTGCCTGCCACCAACACACACAATGAATGCAGATCAATTCTTGCTTTCTGTTTCACCCAAATGAGGATGGGTTCCCTGTTGAGTCCGGTTCCTCTCAAGGTTTCTTCCTACTGCCATCTCAGGGAGTTTTTCCTTACCACTGTTGCCCTTGGCTTGTTCATCAGGGACTATCTGATCATTTTGATTCACGCACATTCACATTTCATGCAAACTTAAATAATTCTTTTGATTGTGTAAAGCTGCTTTGCGACGATGACAATTGTTAAAAGTGCTATACAAATAAAGTTGAATTGAATTGAATTGTATGAGTGAGAAAAAAATGTGTTTAGATAATAATGATGTGTATTATGAGTATGAGGTGAGATGGAGGGGATCTACATCTGCCCCACGTAGACTCTCTACTGGTGTCCCGCAGGGCTCAGTACTTGGTCCTCTTCTATTTTCCCTCTATATCCGGTCTCTTGGTAAGGTCATATCATCGCATGGATTTTCATCCCATTGTTATGCAGATGACACTCAACTTATTCTCTCCTTTCCTCACTCAATTTTCCACCCAGATCTCAGCATGTCTGGCAGACATCTCATCCTGAATGGCAGATTATCAGATGAAGCTCAGCTGATAAAACTGACTTGTTGTTCATTCCTGGTGACTCATCCCCAGGTCAAGTGATTTGATTGTTGTCCCTGGACAACTATCAAATCACTCCTTCAGCCACTGCCCGCAATCTTGTGGTAACCGTGGACAATCAACTGTCATTTTCCCCTTACATCGCTAACCTTACTCGCTCTTGTAGATTTCTTCTTTACAATATCAGAAGAATCTGCCCATTTCTTTCTTCACAGGCTACTCAGGTGGTTGTTTAGTCCCTTGTTATTTCAAGACTGGACTACTGCAACTCCTGGCTGGCCTGCCTCTGTACACAATTCGTCCTCTGCAACTGATCCAGAATGCAGCAGCATGTCTCGTTTTCAACCTTCAGAAGTTCTCCCACACCACCCCACTCCTCTGCTTCCTGCACTGGCTTCCTGTATGTAGCTGCCCAACAGTGGCGGCCGGTCAATATGGGGCACAGGGGCGCCACCCCCCTTAAAGTTAGGCAGAGAAGAATGCTCCTTTAACATTTAATTATTTAACATAATAATTATTTATTTTAATAATGGAATAAAGTCATTTAGTCACAATATTCCTCTGTATTTCTTAATATAATTTATTTGCAATAAAAAAAAAATCTAAACTGTATTACATTCATTTGTGTTCGTGTACGCGGGACGCCAGACAAACGAGTGTCTATGTAGACAGGTACGTTTTTGAAGAGCATGTGACCTGAGGCTGAGCTCTGATTGGCTTTTGTCAAATAGATTTTGATATTCTGGGACCTACCAGAAGTCCGGAGTTTTGTGATCTTAAGGAGCGTGGTGGATTGTAACGTATCAGAAAACTGGCTAGATATGAGGGAGCTAAACCATTTAGAGCCTTGTACATAAGTAATGCTAGTTTGTAATTAATTCTAAACTGAACAGGTAGCCACTGCAGGGATGATAATATTGGGGTTATATGATCATATTTTCTTGATCTGAGAACCCTGGCGACTGCATTTTGGACTAACTGTAGTTAGTTAACTGTAGTTTATTGAGGATGCAGGACAGCCACCCAGTAATGCATTACAGTAGTACAGTCTGGAGGTCATGAATGGATGAACTTGCTTTTCTGCATCAAATACAGATAAAATGTTCTTGGCAATATTTCTAAGGTGGAAAAAGGCTGTTTTTGTAATATTGGAAATATGATTTTTCAAAGGATAAGTTACTGTATAACATATTACTGTAGTAACAGTACATTCTTCTAGACCAAGCTGAATTGCGAGAGTTGTTGTGTACTGGTTTTTGGGCCAATAAGTTATATCTCTGAATAAGAATGTGTGTGTCTATGTGTGAGTTTAGAGTGTAAATTTCAGTGCATGTCATTTTAGGCGTGTGAGTGTGGGTGTGTGCAAGTATAATTGTCTAAGGAGTGTAATGATTACACTAAAGCTATCGTCATACTGCCTAACTAACTATGACAGGAAACTAACAGAGAATTAACAGAATCCAAATAAAACTAGGTACAAGATGTTTATGAATACATAAACATTTAATGCATAAACAAATAAATTAACAGTGGCTTAGTGCCCATTCGCTCACCCACATCCTGTTTCAACAATAAAAAAAATTAAAAAAAATGAAATAAAATCACATGCTAAACACGTGTTATAAACACACACCATGTTAAAAAGCACTAAACTTGTTACCTGTATCACTCAAATGCAACGACACTAAATTACTGAACAAGATCTTTGTGCAATTCCCTATAAAACTCAACATTTTTCTTTTTTTTCGTTTTTTACTGTAGTGACTGGACTTTTTCCCAACCACCCAAATCACGAGCAGCCTGCATACTGTTCTAAATAAAGGACTCTAACTGGAGCCCCCGTTACATCTAGACATATTACATATTACTTTGTGTGTGTGTGTGTGTGCACGCGCACTTAATCTATTTAATTTTATTTTAATTGTATGTTTTTGTCTGTGCTTTTGTCTGAGCTGCTTAAGAGCTGCAGTTTCCATCAGGATTAATAAAGAGGTGGGAATTGAAGCCGGACCTTGGAGGTGCAAGGCGACATTGCTAAATGCTACGCCACTGTGCCACCATTGTTGTGTATGGCTAACCAGAACTAGCCATGTGGCTAAGATAAGCTAAGAAAAGATAGGTTTAATCTTCATTAATAAACTCTTTAAACTCTTTGTGTGTGTGAATGCGTGTGTGAATTTTGACCAGTGGTTTTACCACAGTTGTGAAAATAAATACAATGGTCACCATTGGCCTATACAGTCCCTGGTTGGACTACAGAGGTTCCTAAATGACTAGATGGATACACTATGATGCGAGTACAGTATGTGCAGTTATGTGATGTTAACCCATCCCTGTGCCATTCAGGAAAAACAGTTAATGTACAGTATAACTGAAAACACATCGCATGCCTGACATTTACAAGGTGTTTTTGCTGCTTGCCATGCACCGCTTTGTAATGCATACACAATCTGCGACCAGCAGTGGCAACATTTCTGGCATCTAAGGTCAACTTAGTTCCTGGAACTAGTACATAAGCAGAATGGATGGTAGAACAGACCATAGTTTTCGTGTGTTCATCCACTTCACAAATACAAGAGGTCCATCTCAAATCCACCTGACGGATCTCCTGACAGACCTTTTAGAGGGTGAATTATCTGCATTCCGAGGGCAGTCCTTCCTGTTGTCTCTGTAAGTCCCACATGCACCAAACTTTATGGTAAGCAGGTTTTTTAGGAGCTTTGGACTTGTGTAGAAATTGTGCATGTACACATTGTACCCTGAGCCTAAAACTTTACAGTCCCATAAGAGATGTCACAGCATCATATGATAGTCCATGGCCTGTGGGGAAAGTTGTTATTTTTTGTGTACACAGAAATGTCCATAGTGTACCTAAGAATCAGCAAGAACAAACAACTTGACCTATTTGGCTTGGCTTTCGTGTACTGTGTCATTCCTGTGTGTGCTTTGCACGCCACCATTCTCTCATCCACACCTAAATAGACGATCATGTTCGGATGTGCTTCTCGTCCTGTCATTCTCCTTGTCTGCATCTTATGTGCACATTCCAAGAAATCGTCTGGTATAATTGTCTCCATCTGGTTTTCTTTTTTGGGGGACAGGTGGCTGATAATTTTTACTGTCATTCAACTATTCAAAAATACAAAACAAAAAACCAATGAGCATGCTGATAAAACAATAAATAAACTAATGCACATTATCATCATATAGATATATACACATATATGTGCACTTACTCAGTATGATTCTCGATTGAATTCAAAGCTTAATGACGCTGTCCTGATTGGAGGTGCTGGTGATTATCTTGCCCACTACAAGCTTTACATTGGTGGAAACATGGGCAGGGAACATGGACCCAAAGGCCGACCGCACCTCGGAACACTACCTGGGACACCTACTATACTATATACCTAAACTATACAACAACAAACTATGTTACAGCAACTCACGCAGGGCCTCTAAACTGTGACGCCAGAACAATGCAGCAATGCAGAGGACAAGATGTGCACCTCCCTGACCCTCAAAGTTAACGCCACATGATAATCTCAAAGCTTACTGGAAGCTGGAAGGCTAGCCAAAGCGTGAGTGGAGCTCCATCCTTGTCCCCCTCCTGTTTGGAGAAGCACAGAGAGCATACAGTACTTCGTACACCCAGCGGATGACATGGAGGATTGCGAACTACTGGAGTCGGACTTTCAGTACACTCAGGGTGTGCTGGAGTGCCACCATTTGGCATACGAAGCACAGACTCCCCCTCACGCTCAGTTGGATCACTTATCAAAGATTGCCACCCGCAGGATAAAATGGTGGATAAAGTGATGCACACCCTGCCCAGAGAAGAAAGAAAAGCAGTGGGCATGCCTCACTCCGGTAAAGGACAGAAGCCCAGAAATGTGCACTAGCCACATTATCGCAAGGTGGAAAAAAAAAAGGTTCATGAAGTCCTCCTCGCTACATTCCCCTACACAGGTGTGAATACCCCCCACCTCGCCACCGCACCGCGACTGCCATGGCTAGATGAACCAATGCCCACCGAACCTGAGCTCAGCAGATCCATCTCATCTCGGGGGCTTTGGACCGACAATCGGTGCGCCAAAGACGGTCTACCAGCTCCCACTCACTGGGTACGGATCGGTGGCTCTCCCCTACCAGCACTAATTGACGCCCTTAGCCTGCCCCACGATTGTCTCAACAGAAGCACGACCGTGTGGACCTCTGGGGGGGCTATCAAAGAAAAAGTGAAGAAAAAGACAGAAGAGGCGAGAATCATGCCACAAACGTCAGCATGACACATTCCCTCTCGAACCTCTTTGTACCCCTGTCTCAGCAGATCCAGAAAGACAACAGCTTTGCACAGCTCCAGCACCAAGATGTGCGTCTCTGACACTGCTGGAGTCAGGTGCGAGAAATTGAAGGTGCAGCCGAGGGCGAGGGAAATGTGTGACTGGCGTCCACTGGCTTGTTCCACACTGATTGAAGAGGAGAAACTTGAGATCTGTTATTGGCTCCACAATGGAAAGTTAGACGACATAATGCACCTCGCTCACACTCAACCCCTCGGTGGACATTTAGGAGAGAGAAACACCATTCACTGTCCCAATTCAACGCCTATCCGCTGCCAAGAGTGGATTACTTCAAAGACCCATTTCATTTCATCAAAGTAGGAGAGAAAACCACCTTCAATAGGGAGCATGGACGAGTACTCCCATTTGGGGTCCACGGAGCCCCGGCCACCTTCCAGCATCTCATGGATGTGGTGTTACAGCATCACCGCCCATACGCAGCTGCATATCTAGTTGATGTAGTTAGCCGCTGATGCAGCTGGGTCGAACACCTGCACCACCTTAAGGAAGTCTTACAGGAGCTGAGAAAAGCCGGTCTGACAGCAAACCCAAAAAAATGTTTTCTAGATATGGCTGAGGAACAGTACCTGGGATACTGAGAACAAAGTTGAAGCCGTACATAAGTACCCGACATAAAAAAAAAACAAGTACATGCCTTTTTGAGGATAGTCAGTTACTATTGTGCATAATTTCTCTTCTATTGCAGCACCCCTCTCGAACCTCCTAAAAAAAGGACAACCTGAGAAACTGCTGTGGGTACAGGAGGCAGAAAATGCATTCAAACAACTAAGAGCCCATCTCACCAGCTCCCCCCGCCCTCTGAAACCCAAACTTTTACAAGCCATTCATACTGCACACAGATGCTTCGGAAACGGGGCTAGGAGCCGTTCTGTCACAGGATTTTGAAGAAGAGGAACACCCCATCTTATATGTGAGTAGAAAACTATCACCGTTTGCATTTTCCCCTTCAATGATGATTCTTCTTTGACTGCACTTTCTCCATTATTATTATTATTATTATTAGTAGTAGTAGTAGTAGTAGTAGTAGTAGTGCTGTGAATTTATGATTATTATTATTATTATTATTATTATTATAACGCACCTGCGCGTGTGTGCAAAAAGACGAAGTACAACAAAGAATACAAAAATGTATGATGAGTTAGCCTAAAACAAGATTGTTTTATTGTGTATATGCGCTTTAAATATACACTAAACAATAAACACTGCTTTTTGCAAAGTGAAAGTGAGTTGCGTGTGCGTGCTTTTTGATCAAAAGGCTGAGAAACACGCGATATGCTTATCATATGCTCAACAAGATATGAGTAGATTTGTTGATAAAACTGGCGACATACACAACTGCTGATGTGCATTTCATACTCCACCAGAAATGCTACAAACACAAAAATATATGCTACTTACTGAATACAACGTGACAGCATGCAGAATCCCTGGGCTTTGACTGCGCTTTCTCCATTCATTATTATTATTAGTAGTAGTAGTAGTAGTAGTAGTAGTAGTAGTAGTAGTAGTAGTCCACTCTAAAAAATGTTGGGTTTCTGTAAACACATCGTTGGTTTGTTTATGCTGGGTCAAAATCCTGGGTTATTTCGGGTACTTTAATCACACTGTTGGGTTGCTTCTGCTATGAATAGTAAAAGTGCTACATCATTAAACTCAATGCAAAAAACGGAAAAAGAAATGTCTCCGTTTCCTTCCTGGACCTTTTGTCTGCATCACAATGAACTGAAGCTGTCTTCTTTCCTTGTTTGAATCTGTAATATTTAAGTGAATAGGTATAGGCCTAAATATTCCTTTTTTATTTATGGACAGGTGTATTATTTTTATGTAGAAGTGCTGCAATTTTCGCTGGTTTCAAAACACAACGTTTCCGGAGATTTGAGCTCCAGACACTCTGAGCTCATGTACCCGCCCAACGCAGCCACACCTCGGAACGAACTTCTGAAAATGAGTGCTGGCTAACTTTCCCTGCAGTGGGTAAAACAGCGGATTAATTTCATTTGGGGTATTTATTATGTACAATTTGGGACTTTTTAAAAAACTAAATCTAATGGAATGTGTCAACCCAGCAAGAGTGTTAATTTACCCACTGGTTGGGTCAAATAAAAAAAACCCAGCACCTAAACATTTAACCCAGCACTTTTTAGAGTGTAACATAAACAAATTCTATTTGTAAAATAGCATAAAGAAATCCTAGGTTGTGTATAAAGATTTAAAACAATACAACAATGGTTATGGTAAATACATTTTTAGACTCAGTTAAAAAACAGTAACAATGTCAATTTTAGAATCTGTACACTCTAAAAAAATGCTGGGTTGTGTTTGTAAACACACTGTTGTGTTGTTCATGCTGGTCAAAATTCTGTGTTATTTCGGGTACTTTAAACACATTGTTGGGTTGGGTAATGCTGGGTCAAATGAGATGTAGTGGGTAATTTACAAATGAACACCTGGTTGGGTTATTTTGACCCAACAACTGGTTTATTCTTTATTTCTCCAAACGGCAGCCTGCAAAGTGTTTTAAATATTATTGTTATTGAGTCACAAAAAGTACTTCACTAATGTTGTGTGTGGAAAGTCTCTTGGCATATTTTATAATATTTAATAGGTGTCAGAAGAAACTATTGGGATATGTCTGTTAAAAAAATAAAGAAATAAAAATACAAATAAAAAAACTGGTTGTGTTTTTTGAACCAGCAGTTGGTTTATTCTTTGTGGAACTTTCTGGATTCTTCTGACTGGATCATACTCAAAGCACTCAGTATTTTTTGGTAAGTTAATGTACATTTCTACTTTTTCTTAGTAAGTTGTGGTTGGAGCAAGCATATTTTATTGTTTAAAATAAATGCTTTGATATGGTGGTGTGGGGTTAATATATTTTTTTCTTTCTGGTTTTATTATTCAATAAATTAGAATGCGTCACCATTTAAAATGTGCTTTTTCTTCATCCTTATGAAATATTTATTGCAAGGTGTAAATTCATCACTTAAATATCGCATTCATCTAGGGTTTGTTGAGAATTTGAAAAGGGGTGAATGTTTCGTATTAAATCCAGATGGAGCGCTGTATCCTGTTAACCCTCACAAGTTAAATAGTGAGGTAAATTAGTCAGAAATGTACATTAATTTCATGTTCACATTATGTATTTTCGAGTATTGACAAGAGAAAAAACATTTTGCATTAAATACATACATAGCTGTACGTCCTTAACAAAAATGCTTGACATAAATGTTAGTTATATTGCAACACTAAGTGATGGTGTGTAATCCACAGGTGAACCAGCAAGATGGGAATGATATCGGCAAAATATGGAGATGACTGGAGCACTATTCCACGTTTTGTGCCTTGGGAATGAGACAAGAGATGGACATGATTACTCCTCTGTTAAATTTTTGAGGACAACAGTTTTTTCACCAGTTTTTTCAAGTTTTATTGTTTTTGTTTTTAATGTAATTTTTAAGGGAATTAAATAGTAATGGTTAAATACCTAATAGTTAAGTATTAAAGTATATGTTTAAGTACAAATATTAAGATGGGGAATGTTTGATGTCATGTGGGCATTACAGTATAAGATTGGTATTGAAAATTTCTACATAAAAAGTGTTTAAACATTTTAGTCAAAATTGAGTTATTCACATTTTCTTATTCTGTGACAATTTATTTACATTATGTGAAGTTTTGTACATTTTGCATCTTTTTTGAAAAAATAAAAAATAAAATGGAATGTGTCAACCCAGCAAGAGTGTTAATTTTACCCACTGGTTGGGTCAAATAAAATAACCCAGCACGTTAACATTTAAACCGGGGAAATTGGCAGAATTTAGGTGTCTAAATCGAATTAACAAGACCGAGAAGATGTCTCTGTCTAAAATTTATTTCCCCAGCAAAATTTATAACCATTAAGTCTTTCAATTCTTGTACTTGGGATTTTCTTCCATTCTTCCTTGCAAAAGGCTTCTAGTTCTTTAATATTTTTTGGTCGTCTTGCATGCACAGCTCTTTTAAGATCTACCCACAAATGTTCAATGATGTTAAAATGAGGGGACTGTGATGGCCGTTCCAAAACCTTCAGCTTGAGTCTCTTGTGGTATTCCATAGTGGATTTTGAGGTGTGTTTAGGATCATTGTCCTGTTGTAGAAGCCATCCTCTTTTCAGCTTTTTTACAGATGGTGTGATGTTTGCTTCCATGATTTGCTGGTATTTAGTGGAATCCATTCTTCCCTCCACCTGTGCAATGTTTCCTGTGTCACTGGCTGCAACACAACCCCAAAGCATGATAGATCCACCACCATGCTTAATAGTTGGCAAGGTGTCCTTTTCATGAAATGCTGCTCTTTTTTTCTCCAAACATGCCTTTTCCTGATTGTGGCCAAAGTGTTCTATTTTAACTTCATCAGTCCACAGCACTTGTTTCCAAAACGCATCAGGCTTCTATAGATGTTCTGTTACATACTTCTGACGTTGGATTTTATGATGGGTCTCTTCCATGAAGGTCTTGGGGAACGGTGCATCACCACTCCTGAACTTTCATTTTCAGAGTCTTACACAGCTGCTTGGAGGAACCCATGGTTTATGAATGTCTGCAAGTGTGTGCACAAGGTTTGAAGAGTCAAAGTATTTGTAAAGCTCCTAAAAATCACATACGTGATTGTACCAGTGCAAAGTGTGAATACTTGTAATATTTTCACTGGTCTTAAGATGTTGTTCAGGAGTGAATATTTTTTCACTACAGCAGGATTGACTTGCAGATTGGAGGATGAGGGTGGTGCTGGTGTTCTGGAGGTCTGGAGGAAGTAATCAGAAAATGTACAACCACACCAAAAAAAAACAACAACAAAAAAACAAGTAACCCACCCCTAGCAGTACCCATAGCTCTGCCTCTAGCTCCACCTCTAATTGTACCCCTGCCATAACTCTGTATTTTGTTTTTGTTTTTTATTCTGTAATAAATTTTTTTATTATTTTTAACTGATCTGTAAGTAGCGACATGGCCACTATTTAAAGCGCCATATAAATAAAACTAAATTGATTTGTGCTTATGATAAACCTTTTCCCTGAGTGATAAAGATTGAACATTGATTGTGAGTAATTCGGTCTGCGAGTTAAGCAAATTTTTAAAATTAATTTTAACTTGATAAATGAGTGAGGTCTTGAAATACGAGATCACAACTGAGTCAATGGTTCTTCTCTCATGTGCGCGAGTGCACTGCGCAATTGTGGGTAATTGTCTCCCTGTGACCAGATGTGTGTGCGCGTAAAGCTTTTTAAAAATTTTGTGTCCAAGTGTCATTATAGAGATTCCTTGTTAAAAAAAAAAAGTTTGCCGAAAGAGTAGTGTTTGTGTGTGTGTGTGTGTGTGTGTGTGTGTGTGTGTGTGTGTGTGTGTGTGTGTGTGAAAGCCATCCTACACAGTAGCCTCCTCTCCTCCTTTCCTCTCTCATCTTGCACCAGTCACAATTCTTTTCAAAGGTAAACTGCAGGTAAATTTTTAAAAAATTTTTCTTTCAATGAATATTACTAATTTTTATATAAATATTTTTAGGTTGTGGAATGATTGGTCAGAGTTTCCATTATTTCTTACGGGGGAAAAATCCGCTTTGATATACTAGTGTTTTGATATACACGCACGCTTCAAACTTAGGCAAGAATTTGCTTAGTTCTTGAAGTGCAGTCTGTGAAAAATCACTGGTGTAATCTGGTTAAAGTTTTTAGGGTCCAGAAGAGCCAAGTCAGCATACAAAATGCCATTACTCAGAAACTGTTGATCTAGGCTTTCAATTACTGTATCCATAACCATATTATGGACCTCAATTCTATATGCACTCTCTGCATCAGAAAAAGGAGGCAGAGTGTCTTGCAGTTCCATGTCTGTTTCTGCATCCCGCTCCAGTGTTCTTGTCTTGCCCCACTGAATAAATGTGTCTACAGCTGCTTTGACAGGTTTAAAATCTTGTGTAATTTTTTCAGCTGTTCCTCTGAGGAGACAATCATACGATGGGCAGCAAGAATATCCATGCCGCTTGTCTGCAAATATTTAGACACTGTGGAGGTTACATCAAATATCCTTAGGAAGATCTAGGCTGTGTGGATGGTTTCAAACTTTAGAGGAAATTCAGTGAAGCCTTTTATGGATCTTTTATGGCTCAAAGTATGAAAAAAGAGAAACATACAATGCATTTCCTGGCATACCAAAATCTCTAAATACGATCCTCAACATGCTCTCGACCAGCACCTTGCTTCTCCAATGGGGTCAAGGTGTTTGTGTTTCGGGTCTTTGCTTTCATTCTCCCAGATGCTCATTCTCTGGTACCACCTTCTGTTGGTACCATCTTTACTGCAGAAGACCTTTTGCACCAAAACTTTCCTTGTACTTTGTTGAGGGTGGAGCTAATATTTCTAGATCTACTGATTTTGGTACTTTGAAGAAATCGAAGCTGGTGGTGGCCTTCTGACTCTGTCTCTTTCTGATTCTGAATGAAAAAAAAATGAAATTAATAAATACATTTTCAGCTCCACCTTCCCCCTCCCCCCTTTCATCCATTATTATTCCGTATTATTATTATTATTCTGCATTATTAATTATTTGCTCAGAGAAATTTGTTGTATCACAAAAGGATCAATATCTCACCTTATGTAAATTAGAACTGAAATTTACATAATAGACCAAACTAATTTGAGGGCGATCGACGCACTCATCCATCTGTGCAGAAAACAGATGCAATATTACGGTTTCCGTCATTTTTTTATATATTTGCGTACTGACTGGACCGGCACACATTGGCCAGCGGCCCACTGGGAAAACTCCCAGTTTGCCGCATTCTCCAATGTTCGCTGTCCTTCATGAAGAGCTGTGATTTTCCTCATCACAATAAAAACGACACTTGAAACTGTGCGATTATTGTTTTATCACAAAAGTCATTCATCAGGGTCATTCATCGATTACAAATGGACAAATCTCGTCTCTGAGGAAATTCTTTACATGCAATCTGTAATCCATTTTATTTACAGATTTAAGCAGAAACATCTCGATTGTGATTCACATGTGTAATATTACGATGGAGGCCACGCCCACTATTGTGTATGATTGAATAGAAAAGTAATAACTTACTGAAAACAGAGAGGGTTTAGCAGTGTGTTTAATTTCAGAAGTGTAAAGTTGTGCACATGTGATCTACTGATGTAGAAATGAAAATGAATATGAAACTAATACAATAAATAAACACTAAATGATAATGGAGCAAATAGCAAATCGAACAAACTGTAAACAAGGGATGTGCAAAAATACACAATATAACACACGTCTCTGGTGATATTTCTAGTCCAGGATTAAAGTGTGTGACGTGTAAGAATATAGTAAGATCGGCTCTCCTAACTAACATGAAGGACGAGTGTGAACTCTCTTAACAAAACCAGAGCCAGAAGTCTTTTCCGCTAATCATTATTATTATTATTATTATTATTATTATTATAAACTAACTGTGCTGTAAGCTCTGAACCTAGACACACACACACACACACTGACCATGGTTAACAGAGTGATTATCTTAACAGATAAGAGTTTTAAACACATCTGTATTTTTTCTTCTGCTTGTTTCTCCTCTCGCGGCTTCTTCTGCCTTTATGCTGATTTTCCGTCTCTGTGTTTCGCTCTGCACCCGTCTCGTCTGCGTTGGTGCAGTCTGAAGCCCGGGTCAGACTCTCTGAACACGACGTCCATGACACAAATCTAGAGTTTGGCCACGCCCATGTCATTATAGGAGGGAAGTAGGGACCCTCAGTAAGGCTCACAGACGGAGAGAAGGGACTAAGGGCCAAACCAGACACCTGAAACAGATTTTGTTTATTTTATGACAGCTCAGCCGTTTGCTCAGTGCTAAACTGATGGCCATAGGCTTCCATTACCTGAGGCTAATGCTACATTAGCATTAGCCTCATAAACTCAGTGCTAAAGCTAAAGGAGGAAAGTCAGATCCCAAACTGATCGAATAGGTTTAGTTAAAGTACAGAGACACTGAGGGTGTTTACTTTTGCCTGAAATGTCACTTTAATTCTTTAACTATGCACAAACATGAACAGAGTTTACAGTGACATCACTTCCTGTTATTGATTTTTCTTGCACCTTATTTCTTTCTGTTTTATGAATAAGTAAATTATTTTAATTTAAAGAAACAAAAATTTAAAACTCCAGAAAGGTTTGGGGCGAATATAAAAGCTGAAGTGTGTGTGTGTGTGTGTGTGTGTGTGTGTGTGTGTGTGTGTGTGTGTGTGTGTGTGTGTGTGTGTGTGTGTACCGCATCTCTCCAGCTGTAATCGTCCTGAGCTGTGAGTGTGTGTGCTGAAAAATAACCAGGAGAAAAGATAATCCATCACTAAGATATCAGGTTTATAAACGCTGCAGGAAAACAGTGTAAAGTTTTATTATACTATAAAGATCTTATGACATCATCACACACCGCAATAAACTGTTAAACGATCCGCATGTTCATATAACCAGGAGATACTTTCTGCTCGATGTGTTCGTGACCGTGACTCCTTCATAAACGTCATTTTGTTTTTTATTCATTTCCTGTAATGGGCATGGCTAAGTGCACGCTAACTGACAATCAGCAGATAAGCAGATGTTAGAATCACGTGTTCTATAATTTAGGAGTCACATCTATTGACCCAATGAATCTTTTGATCTTTATGTTTCTGTCCTGTTCACATGAATGAATCATTTGTTCATCTCTGAATCGATTCACCCAAACATTGATCATGTGGGGAGGTAACCTGCAATTAAACTAATCAGTGAAATTGTTTAACTCCCATGTGAGTGTTAGTGTGTTACAAAAATGCACAGAATTAAAATTCCCATGTGTGTAATTTCAGAAATGAGCGTTACTGTAAACAAACTGAAGCTCGCTGTGGAGTGAATGAGAAGGTTCCAGCACTAACAAGTTCTGATTAAAGACTACTGAAGGTCTACACTAATCTACACGTCACCGGTAGGGGGCGCTAATGAAGCCTGACTGTGTTTCTGCAAAGTTTACACTCTGGAGGGAAAATCATTACAGCTTCATTCTGAACTAAAATAAACTAAATCCTAAAGTTCGGTCAGTAAAGTGAGTGCCTCACCGTAATGAGGCCTGAGTGTGATGGGGCAGCCGTACAGCCAGATCCCGTCCAGCAGCGCGATGGCGTAGGGAACCGCCTCGGCGTGCTTGTAGTGAACAAAGCCGAAGGATTTCTGATTTCCGTCTCGATCTTTGGGAATAACGACTTTCTGCAGCGGTCCTGCCTGAGAACACACCGACTAAAACCAGTCATGTACTTCAATCATTAATGATCTATTATTGCATTATTTATTATCAGGAAATTTACAGTTCAAATGTTTTATTGCACTTTACAATATTATTTATAATAGCGATGTGTGTGTGTGTGTGTGTGTGTGTGTGTGTGTGTGTGTGTGTGTGTGTGTGTGTGTGTGTGTGTGATATAAACCTGCACTATTGTCAAAGCCGCTGTTACAGAGAACTAATCAACACCTTCTGACCAATGAGAGCGCAGGATTAACACACACACACACACACCTCAATAACCACTGAAATTATTTTAATTTTTGTAATTAGAACTTCAGCCTGTGTGTGTGTGTGTGTGTGTGTGTGTGTGTCACCTGAAGGAAGAGCTCATATAGAATCTCCTCCCTCACACTGCTGCTCAGATTGAACACGAACACAGTGCGCTGCACCACCTCTCCCTCACTCTCCTGCATCCTTCACTTCACTCACATCAGCACCGACCGGAAGTGGGAGGAGAATTAAACACCTTCTTCCGCTTTTTGCCCTGTCGTGAAAAAAAGGCTGGTTTTCCGACACTGCACTTCCGCCTAGCTCCAGCAGAGGGCGCTGTATACAGGTTTAATAAAGGGGCGCGAGCACTACAGTACAACAAGCACATTATCAAACACGTTTATTATTATTATTATTATTATTATTATTATTATTATTATATATTTACCTTTTATTATTGAATTCTCATTAATTTAATGTTATTTTTGGATAACTGTCTGGAATTTCCCTTGGGATCAATAAAGTATTTATCGATCTGCAATAATTTGTTCATATTTTTAATGAATAAATACATTCAATGTAATAATATTGGAAGTTTTGAACTTAAACTTATAATGTAAAATAAAAATTTAATGTAAGTGTAATGATGTAGATGTGATTTGTTCAGCTGTAGTTTATCCCTTCTGCTCTGACTTCAGTGAACAGCAGCTTCTCCAATTTGAATGATTTATTTTAATTAAAGAAACTCAGACAAATCAACTGAAAAAAAGTGTTTAACACAGAGGTCACATGCAGATTTTTATTTAAATGTAAAATGTTAAAACATCTGTGGTGTTTTGTAAAAAAAAAATCATTTTAATTCATTAGGAACATTCTGGAAATATTTAATATTTAGAACTCACCCACTAAGCATGAAATAAACTGTTAAATTGTTAAATCTAAATTACCATTGTCATTTAAATGTTTAAAGTCACACAAGTCTATATACTGTGTATAAATTATTTGGTGTGAAAGTGACTTGGCATTAAATAATTTTCTGAGCTCAATGTGGGCTGGGAGAAATTACATTTAGAATCTTTCATTAGAGAACTTTTCATTTAGTTCGTAAACAATCTTTCTGTATTTTCTCGCTTCTCCAATAGCTTTGACTAGTTTTTTGCCCTTTTCTTTCTCCAAGTCAGTGGGAGGGGTCTTGCTCAGCTTTTCAAACTCCTGGTCATCCTCACATTTATATAACTTAATGATGAACCCTCTGAATTTGCCAAAAACTCCTATCTCGGCTTGTTGTATTGTGAGAGCCCTATTAGCATATGCAGCAGTTGCCAAATTCATCCCATCGAGATGCGACTGTCCGGTTATTAGGCCTTCGTCCTTGAGCTTGAATCTCTCAGGTGCAATGATGATGATGGGCTCTTTTTGGGGAAACACAGCTTTAAAATTGCCACGGTTCTTGACCTGCGCGATCAGAACTGCTGACTCCATTTTGCCGTCCTTCCTTTCCTGGTCAATGAAGCTCTCCTTTATAGTGTCGAGTCCATTTTCCACTAGAACACAGAAGTTGGGTTCTGGGAAGTACACAAAGAGAGGCTCAACCTCTGCCACTGCAACACGCACCTCTCGGTCCAGCCTACTCGCAATATAATGTACACTGTCATGGGTAAACTCATAACCGGTTGACATGACGGTGGGTGGGATGGAGTCCTTCTCGTCTCTCACAATTTGTAAGTATTCACTGTAGATGGAGTTGAACTTGAACGTGTCACTGTCAACAAAACTGAAGTAAACTAGACACGTCTGATCGCCCCCCCTCAGCCATTTCACGAGCTCTACTGTATCAGAGTGATTTTTCAGATACTCCCGAATTTCCTGGTAGGGTGGCGTGGTTGCTTTTGGAGCTATTGTTCCACCTTTTCCCCAGGTGTACGTGATGACTTGATGCCTGATTTGCACAGGTTTACAATCATGATTGAAGGTCTTGAACTTCTTCAGATCCTGATCTAGCTGTTGACTGTGTTTCCCGTTCAGGCCAAAAATCACGGCTACGTTCTCCTTCATATGTTTCATATCCTCTTCTGTGAAGCCTCCACTAAGTGCATTGAGTAGATAAGCACACGTCTTCTGTGCCTGATCCACTGAATCCACCTTCACAGGTATATTGATCAAAAATTTGACGTTTAACCCCTGATGAAGAAACAAAACACTTACTTTTAGTGACAGAGCAAGCTATTTCAATCAGCTTTGTAAATAAAACTAATATTATGGAATTAGGCTCATGCAGAAAGTACAGGAGTCAGGTTACTCTACTTTACTATATACAGATGAACACAGAATAACAGTTTTACCGCCGTGTCTCTCGCAATGACAGCATTTATATCATGCGCTTCCTTGCTTTACTGCTAATTGGCGCTATAACTATAGACTATAGACTTTGTTCAAGGATTAATGATCCGCAGCTTGTTGAAAGCTGAACATTATTATTATCTGTAATTAAACTAAATCATAATCACAGTAGTAAAATTACAGTAAAAATTAAAGATAGGCTTTTCTTATTTGCATCAAATTTAAGCAAAGTAAATGTTAAAATCTAAAGGCTCACGGTGTTATCATGTGTAACTCTGGTGTAGCCCAAAAACAGGCTCTGAGCGTGCATCAGAAAAAGTGGGTATGCCACAGTTGTTGTGAGATTAATGTGCAAAAACTATATAATAAAGCTACATAGCCTTTATAAGACTCTTCTTCTATTTAAGTGCACTCATGATTACGACAAAAACGTTATGCGTCTGTAAAATAATGAAAGCAATCAGGGGGCGCCATTCTGTATTGTTTTCAGTGAACTTGATCGTGTCAGAAAATTAACCGAAACTGTGTATACTTGCTTCACAGGCGTGAAAAATATATACAGTACTTATAGAAGGCGAAATGTCTGCTTTTATATAAACTAACGGAAAACAAATTTCAGATAATGTAATTCGTACGAAACATGAATTATTGTCGCATCCACGGCTGCGGAGACGACGAGATGACATGATCACTTTCATCACTACAGCCAAAACAAAAGACATCAATTTATCAATGAATTATTGAGTTCTGCTAGTTCCGCTGGTGTGCTCTGGAATACTTTGTGTGCGCAGTTGAGCGCTGATTAGACTACTAGGAACTCAACTCAACTCATCTTTATTTGTATAGCACTTTTACAACAAGAATGCCTCAAAGTGCTTCACATAAATAATAAAATAATATAGTAATATAATAAAAAGAAAAGAAAAGAAATAATAATAATAATAATAATAATAATAAATATAAAAATAATAATAAAAAATAAAAAACAAAAAAAAAATCAATGTAAAATCAACATGTTGGTTTAAATGCCAGAGAAGCACTGAGGAGATGGGACTTAAACACCCTCAGTGATGTAGCCTCACGAATGGTCACGGGCAGGTCATTCCACAGTTTGGGTGCCGCCACAGAGAACGCCCGATCACCCCTTGGACTTGGTTTTTGTTACCGTCAGCCAAAGTTTCTGATGATCTGAGAGTCTGAGATGAAGCATATGGCTTAAGCAGATACGAGAGGTAGGGCGGGGCAAGGCCATGTAAACAGTTAAACGTGACCAAAAGAATTAAATTCGAATTATTCGGTACTATACCGGGAGCCAATGAAGAGAAGCCAGAACTGGAGAAATATGTTCTCTGTTATGCGTAGACGTTAATAGTCGAGCAGCAGAATTTTGGATCAGCTGTAGCCGATCTAATGCTGCCTGAGAAACCCCAAAATACAGGGCATTACAGTAATCAATGCGAGTTGTGATGAGGGTGTGGATGGCTATTTCAAAACGCCTAAAGGACAAAACAGGTTTAAGTTTTGGCAATTGCCTTAACTGAAAGAAACTGGACTGAACCACAGCACTGATCTGTTTGTCAAATTTAAGGCCATGGTCAAAAATAACACCCAAATTCAATGCTGTGGGTTTAAAATACTGCTCCAAAGCTCCCAAATCCAGAGGTGGAACTCTACCTCTGGCACCAGTACCAAATACCAAAACCTCTGGCACCAGTACCAAATACCAAAACCTCTGTCTTTTTATCATTAAAATGTAAAAGAAATTGGGCTAACCATGCCTTTATGTCATCTAGACATGTTAACAGAGCACTGACAGAGTAGCCTTCCTTCTGTTTTAATGGGAGGTAAATTTGACTGTTGTCTGCATAGCAATGAAAGGAGATGCCATGTTTTCTCAGGATATAGCCAAGCGGCAATAAATATAACAAGAAAAGAAGGATAGAACCCTGTGGGACCCCATATGTCAGAGGAGCTGATGAGGACTGCAGATCTCCAAGACTAATCAGTAAGATAGGACCTAAACCAGTCTAGAGCTGTCCCCCTAATTCCCACCAAGTGTTCTAAGCGTGACAGAAGGGTGTCATGGTCTACTGTATCAAAGGCAGCTGTCATCAAGCAGCAGAAGACTCACCGGAATCAGTAATATGAAAGATGTCATTTAAGACCTTATGAGAGCTGTTTCAGTACTGTGAAGAGCATTGAAACCAGACTGAAAAACCTCAAGAATTCCATGCTCACTAAGATAACTTATTAGTTGTGTATAAACTACTTTCTATTTTCTGTGTAATTAGAAAACACGAATGGACCAAGATTTCTGAGTACCACCCCAGATCCCAAGCTGCTATTTATAATAATTAAAACTATAGGACCTAGAATGGGAGCCAACTCGTTAAAAAGATGTGGATGCATGGGATCAGCAGGAGATCCTGCAGGATTCATAATAATAATCTTTAACAGAAAGGAAAGAAAGATAGGCTCAAACTGGTTAAAAACAGCAGAGCTAGAGACAGAAATGGAGATAGATGGGTCACATGCAGGAGATGTAATAAGAGCCCTTGTAGAAGAAACCTCATCAATAAAAAACTGGAGAAATTTCTCACACACTGCATAAAAGCTTTCGAAACTGACAATTTGGGGACCATTAAGAATAACATTAAATGACTGAAATAAAACATGAGGCTTTTGACAGTTGGCTAAAATGAACTCAGAGAAATGTTTGGTTTTTGCAACTTTTACAGTTTTCTGCTAAAAATGCCAACTGTTTCTCAATGAAATAAAAGACACTTGCAATTTGTCCCTTTTCCATTTTCGTTCCATTTTGCGACACTCACATCTCACAGCACGAGTCTCATCGTTTAACAAGAGTTCGGATTTTATTTTCGTTCCTTATTATACTTAGGTGGACGTTAAAGAACTCCACACAGAACTTTGTGAGAGCAGCCAAGCTCAAATAAGTTCAGCTCAAAGCTGGATGCTCGACCCGATGTTCTCTGAGAATTTAGATAGGCATAGGATGACAGAGAAGGCACTGTACTCACCAACACTCAGCCATGTCTCTGTAATAAAAAGAAAATCCAAACCACGTGAGGTGATAAACTCCTTTAGAATGAAAGGAAAGAGCATTTATCTAGGTCATCCTGTTTAGAGTCGAGGTTGGGTTGAGATGAGGCCAGTGCAGTTTCCCTCTATTCACCCCTCGCAGCCGGTGAAAACGCGGAGCGCTACAATGCGTCTGAGAAAATACACCCGAGCCAACCACAGGTACCAGCCAGGGTGCAGCGTCCATTACACCACGAGACATAATACGGTACTGATCAGTTCCATAGATCGGTCAGAAGGTCTCAAGAAAACACGCCAAACAGGCCTTACGCCTCACTTGATGACCGCTGCGTTTGCCTCGGCGACGGGAGCGCTGTCTCCGGTGACCTGGGACTGCACAGCGGTAGAGGAGAGCAGGTATTCCCGATAACAGTGGGGGCAAGTGATTTTGCTGATTATTCTCAAACCGTGTTAAATTTTCCACAGCAGGCCAAAGGTTCAAGAGTGTTTGGCGATCATATACCAACAGAGAGTTAACTTTTTGAGTAACTGTCACGAACTGGTATGACAGACTGTTCGGGCGGGTCTTATTGCCGTGGGCATAAAGGGCAGGCATAGGCGAAGAGGGATTGTTTTTAAACATAAAAGTCTTTAATTTAAAAAAAGGAACAAACAAAATACACACATGGGCACTGGACATACACACATACACACACACAGTCTCTCGAAGCATACATAGTCTCTTTTAGCAGTTACCTGCTCCTTTAGCATATGCAGGACCTATTAAGCATTTCAGCCCCTATAGGACTGACATGAAGGCTTAGGACTGACAGGAATACTAGAGACTGGAAGGGCCAGGAATACTAGAGACTGGGGGGCACACTGAAGGCAAAGTGGGCACACTGAAGACAAAGTGGGAACCCTGAAGACAAAGGGGGCACACTGAAGGCAAAGGGGGCACACTGAAGGCAAAGAGGGCACACTGAAGGAAAAGGGGGCACACTGAAGGCAAAGGGGGCACACTAAGGTTAGGGAGGCACACTAGAGGCTACGGGGAACACAAGGAACAAACAGCACAGTACACACATTAATGAACTGAATAAACCAAAAGATACACTGACACATCAAACAGATAACAAGACAAGTCAGAGCCCTGTAAACAAACAAGTAAAATAAAACATAATCAAAACCAAAACAAAACAAAACACATGCCCACTGACAGTAATAATGCTCGACCCAGTTTCCCAGAACAACCAGTTATTTATAACAATAATAATGAGCTACCTTGGTTCAGGTGAGCACCCGCATCACCTGACCGAGGTGCCTTCTGGGAAACTGAGTCGACTAACAAAAAAACTACAAAACAAACATGTGCACACTGTGACCTCTAGTGGTAGTCCCTTACCGTAACAAGTAGCAAAAACAATAATAATCCCAATAATAATGTCAGCAGAAAACGGCAGGCCACACACACTGGCGCCATCTTGGAAGTTAAAGAGGAGGATCACAAAGCTCAAAATCATGGAGCTCAAACCTCATTTAAATTAAATTAACAAATAGTGTACATAAACAACAAAAGCCCACGTTTAGAAAAGCATTTTTGTTTAGACTATAAATAATACTGCATCTATTTTAGGTGGCCAGCTGCCAGTGTTCTTATACAGCTCTTTATCAGGGAAAATCGTTCAGTAACAAGCCTGTAAATATCCATTTAAAACAGGTACATCTTTCTGGGGTGCTGCTGTTGATTTTGCGTTTGCTCTGCTTTGCGGGAGGTGCCACTCCTTGTGATCTGAGTGTGTGTGATTAAGGCGGTGCTGTGGTTGGGGTTGTGATGTGCACAGCCTTGTTTCAGTCACAGGGAGTGGCAGCTTTTGTGGGGTGGACATCAATGGTAGTGCCCCAGAAAAACAATAAATATATAGTCTTTTTGCAAAGTGAGAGTAAAATAAACATCAATAATAGAATCGCGGAAATTCAACAAAACACAAACATATACTCGCGCACAAAGCGCTGCCTTTTGCGACGTGGGGGTGCACGCCAATGTGTGACGAATCTGTGTGTATAGGTGTGAATGGCTGATACATCAATAGCCAGATGTCAATAGGTCTTACATATTCATGAAGTCAGTGAAACAGAGGCTCTGCTGAAAAAAGTTAGGCACACCAGTCACATTATCTCAAATAAAAGGTCTTTCTGAGTGTTACAATACAGTTGTTTTGCTATGGACACACAGCAACACTTTAATGAACTCAGTTCTGTGTTCAGAATAATATTTGAAGTTTGTTTATTCTCCATTTTCAAAGTTTTTTCTGCTAGAGTTTGAAAGTTGTATTTTCTTTGACTAAAGCTTAAAAATCACACATGAATTTTGCATAATTACATCAGCCACGTTATGAAAGCCCATTTTATGCTTTACACAAATTTAAGCACTGAAGGTCTTCAGAAAGACCACAAACTCCAGCGGGTTAAAAGTAATCCTTGTCCCAGGAGCCGACTTGATTTAAAGTGGGGAAGGGTGAATTATTTGCATTTGAATGTTGTCTGACATTGTAAAGCACACACAGTAACACTAAAACAATAACAACTGAAAACGAATAGTGGAGGCCCTGAGTATACTGCATAAATATTACAAGATCCCTAAAAAACTCCTATGAAACATTTACACAAATGTAAGACAATTAATTTTTGATTTATTAAAATTTTCTATTTTGAAACTCTATTTTCCAATTATTTCCATATTTAACGTTTGATGTCTTTAAATGTAACATTTCTTTAAATGATAAACAAATTTTTGTAGAAATAAAATTGTCAGCTAATGAACTTGACCATCTGTCTAAACAACATTTAACCAATGTTTTACTTTCTTTCTTTTTTTTTTTACTCATTGTTGTACAGTAAATGCCAATAGCTCTGGTTCTGATTTTTTGTGTTTGTTGTATAAAGTACCCGGATGTGGAAATTACCATCACTGTAGAATTTCTTCTCTGACTTTTTTATGACTTAAACTCTAATTACAATTAAAAACTGGAAATTGCAGTCATTTTGCAAAATGGCTTTGATGTGATGTGACTGATTTATTTTAGGCTGCTGTCGTGCTGCCGTGCTGCCGTGCTGCTGTGGCGGTGAGCACGGCGGTAAGAGGCGTTCTGGTTGACTATCTACTGTACTTTATTAATTCTCTATAACAGCAGCTCTGACGGTAGCGCAGGTTTAAATAAATGTGCTCGCTCTATACGTTTTTTTTTTTCTATAGAAACAGCTCGTTCACAGGGACATGAATGTGCTGAAGTTTTCTGTAAGGAGGTGTTTGTGTAACATTAATGGAAGGAGTCTCTAGTGTCAGTGCGGTGTAACAGTCAGAGGTAAAACTGTAACTGTAAGTTTTTCCCACATCTTCAGTACAGTACATATTTACATATGCGATTGCGATTTCTCAGTAACATGACAAGCTGCGATTACTGATTATTAACTTTTAAGAAAATAGAAAAAGTGAGGCTGGTGCGTGAGTTAGTGTTTAAAGTTGCTCACTTGTCTCACAGACCTTTACAACATTAAATGTAAGGTTGTTTTTACAGTGCATCTAGTAATACTACATATTACATACTGTAATTATTACCCGTAACCTTGATGAATCAATATTTTATAATTCAGTGTTTGTAAGTATAATAACTAGTGTAACGTAAGTTCTGTTCAATAATTCATGACTGACCTGGACAGAGGGGTCTCTGGTCCTCTTGCTGCCTGTGGGTGCACTCCTGCCTGCCATCTTCTGCTTGGTTCTGATCCTGACCAGTGAAGTGCTGAACTGAGTCTTATCAAGGATGTGATCAGGCTTTTTAACCTGTAGAGTGTGAAATGATTACTGGCAGAAAAAAACGAGCGTTTATCTTCGAGAACATTCTATATTCAAAGTCACGGTTCCTCCTGATAGTTATACTGTAGAACTCCTCCTTCACTTACTGTAACTGGAAGAAACTTGCACAATATCAGGAACCTCAATGTTACAGGCAACACCCTGACCAGGAAGGATTCATTTGACTAAACAAATCACTTTCATGGGAACTTGTATTTATGAGAAGCACAAGAATGTTAATCAGATATTTCATTTATTTAGCATGCACAGTATATTTTCAAGGTAAACCAAAAGTACTGCCTTCACATGCATATGAACTTGAGCAACATCCAATTCTTAATCCATAGGGATTAATATGATGTTGCCCGTCCCCCTCCCCCCTTTGCAGCTATAACAGCTTCACCTCTTCTGGGAAGGCTTTCCACAAGGTTTAGGAGTGTGTTTATCTTGGGTTTGATTTTAACCACATGACACGAAGATTCTTTGATAGTTTTTTTTTCTTTCTATTATGTTAAACCAAATTGCAATTGGTCTCACTTGTTATAAGTTATAAGCGTGTAGTTCATCACCTGAGAAGAATGTAAGTAATTATGGCCAAATTCCACAACCCCTTATTCTGTGCAAAAATGCATTCTAAAGTTCAGCTGACACTCATATGAAACGTCTGCAGCTCAGCTGAGTTAAAGCCAGTTGGTATCTTTCAAAGTTTGTATTTAGTATAAATTTACTCTTTTCTTTACCAGTTAGGTTCTCTGCACTAAGGAGCGTTTTTGGGAAGTCATTTATACCTGCAGCCATTAGGCTCTTCACTGAGTCCTTGCAGGACATGCCATGTATTGTCGTCCTCCTTGTTGTTAATGATGAATGAATTGCCACTGTATATATAATTATTCTCACAGCTGTTGGACGATCTCACACACACTATGTGGACAAATGGCTTCTCTAGATATATTACCTCCCTGTACAAGTATGTTTATGTGTGTGTGTGTGTGTGTGTGTGTGTGTGTGTGTGTGTGTGTGTGTGTGTGTGTGTGTTTGGTCTATTTAATTTTTTTTATTATTATTATTTCTTCCTATAAGTATTTGTGTATATTTTAGTCTGTGCTTTTGTCTTAGCTGCTGCAATTTTCCACAGGATTATTAAAGATTTATCATATTGTTTCTTATCTGATCTTATCTTAGCCATATTGCTATCTCTGGTCAGCCAATTTTCATAATAAATCACATGCACAGAAAATGGACTAATCATTGACTAGAACCAATAATCATCCCATAAATAATTTGTTCGGTTTTTAACCTCTTGTCAGCTCTCCACAGATCACCTATATTCAGCATGACTATTCTGCCATATGGTTTAATTTCTAACCTCTCCAGTTCACACTGTAAGTCTACTCTGCATCATCGATCACTTCTCCAAACTCGAACAGCAGAGGGGTTATTCAGCAAGGTGTTTCACCTGTTTGGTCTCCCTGAAGACATTGTTTCTGACTGAGGGGTTCAGCGTCTGATGAATGTAGTGGGTTTGATGCATAGGCAGCACCACAGACACACACAATCGGCGAGGTCTTACAGAAAATGGCTAAATTTAATTTAGAGGAAATGGGGAAGGAACCATCTTCTTCAGTAGACCTTCAGGTCACCGAGCTACACTCTCCACCTTAGTTTTATAGTGCAGGGAAAGCCAAGATCCATTAACGATGATACTTTAGCAGCCGTGCCCTTTACCAGTGGCCCCGCCCTTTCGCACATCTGCAGAAGGGCAGGCCGCCTATTTAGTGAGCCTAGTGAGTAAGCGAGGATCAACAACAGATTTAGGGACACACTCATCACAGGCGCACACTGTGACATAAGTTTTCAGCAACAGTCTAAACATGAGTGTTAGTTTGTCCTCAGACCAGCATCTCCAGTCCAACATCCAGACTGAGAGGTTGAATCAGCACAATGGGAAATTTCCTCAGAATGCTACTTTAGCAGCAGGACCTGAGCAGGAACAAAGCAAAGGTTCCTTCTGACACTGGGTCAGAGCCAGGTCAGTTAGCTGGAACTGCAGTAGAGTTTCACTTCACTGGAACAGAATTTTACAATATCATGGCCAAGTTCCAGTCAACACCCAGCAACTGCAAAAGTTTATTAAAATAAATCAGTTGCCTGAGAAACTAGATAAATGTTAGAAGCTTTGGCAGCTGTTGTGTTTGTGAGGAAAGAAAGACTGAGTTTCTCATGAAATTGGCAAAGATTGTTCTGACCAGAACGATGGGTTTCTTCACTTCACAGACTTGTGAGGAAGCATTAGAGGTGATTGCAAATGTATTCTTCAAGATGTTACGATGTTGATGTGAATAACACACACAGAAAACCCCACATACAGTTTATTACATCATTAAAAGTGTTACCTAAGATTGAGAAGCAAGTGTCTGTACTATAATACTGAATTGGCACACAGTACCGACTCACAGTGTGGAGACGTGTCTTTACATAGATCTATCTGCTGCTCTGTATAGACTATAGACTTAAGCCTCACGCCTTAGTTTATTATCTTAAGGATTAATGAGTCGCACATTCTTTAGAGCTGCACATGGTAGCGGGTAAAATCAAGTTAAACATTGTAATTAAACAAATTCATAATCACAGTACTAAAACTACAGTATAAATTTAGAATATAAACAAAATGTAAAATACATAAGATACATGAATAAATACATTAATTCAAAAGTAAACATAATGTATAGTCGATAAAATTATTATAGTGGTATAAGTCCTTTCCATAAGTTTCTTTATGGACCTTCTAATGGTGCTAATTGATATTTTCAATTACAGTCAGGTCTGAAGCTCATTTTTAATCTGAATTTTTTCAGCTCGTGAACTTTGTCGTCAACATAAACAACATTAAGCCAATGTTTTTTTGTTTTTTTTTACTCATTATGGTACAGTAAATGTCAATAGCTCTGCTTCTGATTTTTCATGTTTGTTATATAAAGTACTCGGATGTGGAAATTTTTATTTTAAATATTTTCATGACCTAAGCTCTACTTACAATCAATAGACTGGGGCAATTGCATCTGTTTTGCAAAATGTCACTTTGCGCCATCTGGCGGCCATTTCAAGAATGACTATGAAATGCCACTGATTTATTTAGGCTGCTGTTGTTCTGCTGCAGTGGTGAGCACGGCGGTAATAGACATTCTGGTTGACTACCTACTGTACATATTGTATACAGTAAAATCACGTTGATTATAGCCACACTCACCTCAAGGGAAAAAAGATGCTATATTTGTCCAAAAAAAGTTGGACAAATGTTGGATGTAACATAATCTGGCACATAACTGTTTATAACGTCTCTTCTACTGAATGTTTTGATTTAATTTCTGGCGCAGAGTTTACTAAAAGCAAAGTTTGATTCAATTTTGTCCAGCCAGTTTTGTATGATGCTGTGACAAAATTGGCTGGACAGACAGACAGAGATACAGACAAGCAGACAGACAGCAATTTTTCTGAGACTGTTTTTGGATCATCCAATGAACTAAATGTAAAGATAAAGTGAGTTCTGACCAATGTTCAGACCTTTCTTTAATTTATATAGAAAAAAGTTAAACTTTTGTCTTATCAGTCAGATGAAGCTCATAAGTCCTTGTATTCTTTTTGGTCAGCAGTGGTTTTCGCCTTGGAACTCTCCCATCGTGCCATTTTTGCCCCTAGTCTTTTTCTTATTGTTGAATCATGAACACTGACCTTAACTAAGGCAACTAAGGCCTTCAAGTCTTTAGATGTTCTGGGTTCCTTACTGTGCTCTTGAAATAACTTTGGTAGGCCGGTCACTGGTTCTCTGGAGTCCCAAAGCCTTAGACACATCTCTGTAACCCTTTCCACACTGATACATGTCAATTACAATTTTTCTCATTTGTTCTTAAATGTCTTTCGAATGTGCTGCTTTCTGAGATCTTTTAGCGTACTTCACTTTGACAGACAGGATCTATTTAAGTGATTTCTTGGTTCAACAGGTCTGGCAGTAATCAGGCCTGGGTGTGGCAAATAAATTTTAACTTAAAAAAAAAAAAAAAAAAAAAAAACAGTTAATTCATGATTTATCAAGGACGGGGGCAATAACTTTTTCACATGGCACCAGGTCAGTTAGGGCAGCTTTAATCCCTTAATTTTGTATTTACTCAGGTTATCTTTGTGTAATAATTTTTTTTGGTGATCTGAATCATATAAGCAATATATACTGTATAAGCAAAGAAATACTAATTCAAGAGGGCAAATATTTTTTTATGACACTGTACTTTTAACATTTTGTAAGCCAGTATATGTTTTACAATTTGATAAATACAGTCACCCAACATTAAACATTGGAATTTATTGGCACAATTGAGATTCCTTTGTAGCAGCGCAGTAGTTCACTGGTCAACACTGTTGCTGTGCACCTCCGGGGACCGGGTGCATCTTCTCCCCGTGCTTGATGAATTTTCTCCAACAGTCCAGAGACATGCAGATTAAGCTGATCAGTGTTCCCAAAAGGGTGTGTGTCAGGGACGTGTCTAGAGGGAGGGCACAGGGTGGCACCACCCCCCCTCTGAAATATGATTGGTCCCATGGAATAATTAGTCTGATTATTTTCACAGGACTGATCAAGCCTGTCAGACTGCTGAATAAAGGTGATCACCACCACATAAAGAGCAAATGGATAAAGTCAAAGTTAATACAGCGCAGGCCAGGACATTAGTAAGACTGGACCTGTGAGCACAGAGGACCAGTGAGGGCTCCAACAGCAGCTGGCGATCTGCAGCAAGAGCTGAAAGACACAAAATGAGCATTTTATGCATTTTCTTTTTTATCACCTTTACAGCCAGTTCACAAGATACCAATTCACATATAAACCTATTAAACATCATAATTTTGTTAAAATGGATTTACATGGGTTGCACAATGAAACTGAAATGCCTGGTTTTAGACCACAGTCATTCATTAGTATGGTGTAGGGCCTCCTTTTACTGCCAATACAGTATAAATTCATCTTGGGAATAAATTTGGCATTGGCACGAGTGATCAAAGGTTTGTCTATAGCAGCCCGGCCATGGACATTGACCCTGTGGAGCTCCAGACCAACAGTTTTGGTGGAAACAGGAGAGTTGAGGTGCACATTTAATTCTGCAGTGAGTTGGGCAGCTGTGGTTTTATTTTTTTTGGATACACTGCGGGTTCGCACCCGGACATCTTTCACTCTCTTCTGCTCCTCACTCTGCCTTCACTTCAAACTCCGGTTTTGCAAACTGTAAACAGTATAAGGACAGTGTGGTTGACAATTCATTCCAAACCAGAGCACCATGTAAACGCCATGTTAGCATCGTCTGAATACCAAAGGGGGAGCTGAGAGCAACACATCTTTGTTAAAATCAATGGATAAAGACAACCAAAAAAGAATAAAAGAGAATCAGGACTGTTCTCCTGCTTACTGCTACACAAAATATTCCCAGAAGAGGCCATCGTGAAGCAGAGAACTCTGAGAATAGGGGAAACTTTCTGGCCATATTGGAGCAAATAGCAAAACACAATCCAATAGTAAAGAAAAAGCGATCTACTGGAAATGTTAATTATACAAGCAATACAACACAAAAATAAATCCTGGTTTGTTTGGCGGAGATGATTTGGCATAATATCATTCAAGAGGTCAAACAGAGCGAAGCATTCAGTGTTCAGTCAATGAAACCAAGGGCATGAAAAAAAGGACAAATTTCACTGGTTCTGAGATATTATTATAAAGGAGAAGTACATGAGAGTTTTTTTACATTTTCAAAATGCTGATATTTTATGTCACCCCTAGAGGGCGCCTTGAGCCCGAGGACTTTTTGAGTTGTGAACCTCTTTTCCCAGAGTGCACCTCGGTCAGGTGAAGGGACCTCTCCCCTGAACTGAGGTTGATAATTAGTGTGGCTATAAATAGTCATATTTGGAATTAGTTTGTGTCGTACATCTATTTTGTTTTCTCCTGTGTTGGTAATGTGAAATGGTGGTTTTGGTTCTGTTCAGTTCTTGTTATCTAGTCTGTTTAGAGTTTATTTATTCATGTTTGTTTATCTTTATTAAAAACATCTTTACTCTTAACCTCTGCACGTATGCCTCGCCTGCAACAGTAACACTATCGTGACAGTTTAGATGGTGCAGGTTAGACAGAAGATCACCAGTTGTATAGAGAGATATGGACTGGATTACAAAACAACTCTGGTAGGCCAGGGATATGATGGAGCGTCCATAATGAGAGTAAAACATACAGCTGTTTATGCACGTATAAATGCAGTGGCAAAACATGCATTCAATGTGCATTGCAATTCACACTGTCTGAACCTAGTTTTAGTGGACACTGTCAGTCAGGACCTGACGCATCATGTGTTTTCTCTTTACTAGAGAACCTACAGTCTTCATGTCAGGCTCATATGTTCACCACAAATGGCTTGAAGTTCAGCAACAAATGTATGGAGGTCAGCCAAGAGAGATTCAGAAGCTTCCACTGTTGGTGAACGTAGAAATGACCAAGATGATAAGAATGGTTTTAGAAAGAACATCTTCTATCCGGGATTTGACTCTATGATTGGCGAATTACAGAAACGTTACTCCAAGTCCAACTGCAACAGAATGAGAGGTGTTCAAGTACTCCATCCTAACAGCCGCAGCTTTAGAAGAGTCACCTCTTTTTTTTTATTTGCAGAGATCCACGAGTCAAAATTGGAAGATCTAACGCATGAGCTACACCATGCCAAATGATTCTGGAGAGGAAATGAAAAGGATGCATACAAAACCTCACCAGTATATTAGAGTTTACTCTGGAACCTTTCAAAGAGGTCTTCCTTGAACTTTTCCAGTTGTGCAAAATTGCTATTGCAATACCTGTAAGCCATGTTTCTTGTGTGATATATTTTTTTGGAGTATTTGTAATTGAATCTGATTTCCCATGGGGCTGACTGACTGGTTCTTAGTCACACCGTGCTACCGATTTACAAAATCCTAGAGTCGCCCCTGGTGTAAGGTGTGTGAGAGAGACATAGAGTGCTGGAATTTCCTAAAATACACTTTTGCTCACCGCCAGCAGGGGGCAGCATGACATAGATTCAACATCTGTATTTGTATTAGTACTGAAATCTAATGGCCCACTTACTCTGTTCAACTACATTACTGTTGGAAATAAATATCTGTGAAATGAAAACTGAGACTGTTTAGTAACTAGTCAAATGTGTTACAACAACTCGTACAGAACATCTTCAGGCCTTTTCCTCAACGCAACTGACCATTTTTTAGCTTTTATTTTAACATTTTGCAGTTACATTAATGGTTAAAAATGACCGAATGTGCCTAGCAATATATATAATATTATTAAAACTAAAATAAAACAAATCTAATAGCCACCCCACACACACACACAAAATGGGTGGAGCTTATTTCCAAAGAGCTGAGGATGAGTCACTGAATGTGTTTTAAAAATATTTTTGTTTCAAATCAGGTGATAATTTCATGAATTGGATGCAGATCTGTTCATATGTTGATCTGTGTGTTTAAAATCTGAAATCCTTTACATTTCTTTCTTCTACAGTCCAAAGAAAACATGCAGATTAGGCTAATTGGTGTTCCGACATTGCCTGTAGTGTGTGAATGAGTGAGTGTGTGTATGTGACTATGTGTGTATGTGTACCCTTCTATGGACTGGATGTACACTGCCTCGTGCCCAAATGTTTTTAGAAAGGCTCCTGGCCCCCTGCGACCCTGTAAAGGATAAGCTTCATTGGAGATTAATGAATAATAGTACACACACACACACACACACACACACATTATAGCTCCTGTACACGGTCACAGGAGACCTGGAGCTTGAATGAATGTGAATTAATGAAATTATTAATCAAACACACAACACATTGAGTGTGAACTCACGATAAAAACAAACTGCTCTCTAAAACACACAAAGGTTCTCGACAGAGCTGTGTGGAATTAAATTACAGTGACGTTAATGAACAGAGAGACTCTGTGAGGGTGGAACAGTGGTCAGGATCTGCGAGTTCTTCGGAAAGGGTCAAAGGCTCACATGCAAATCGTGTCAAGGTAAAACGGCGCTTGGAGCCATAAACCGCGGGATCTTTACAACCCTGACATGATCAACCTTTCCATAATCTACAGCCTTTATTGCTTTACTTTAGTCAAACATTAATGAGACAGGTGACAACGACACAGACAGGTGAAACACGCACACTGAGCATCCCACCTATTTTATTCACATTTAAAATAAATGAATGTTTCTCAGAGCTCGTGGCGATGCTGAGGGACGAGGCTGCAGCACTCAGGGTCACTTCATCACTTCATCACAGTCTACATGCACACGGATTTACTGAATAATGCACGTACATTAAAAAGCAAAGCAGCAGAGTGTACTGACGTTCATCTGAGTGTTAGTCGGTTATGGATCCGATTAAAGAAACTATTTTTAACTTTGTTTAATTTAATGTCTTTTACTGATTTAATGAGCTTACACTCACAAATATTTATTTAACAAATGAGTAGCTGTTTAAATGGACTTTTAAAACCTCAACAATAAAATTAAATAAAGCAAGCAAATAATAAAGAGAGAAAGACTTAGCAAAATTCAATGCATTTATTTTATAAACATAAACATAAATCAGTCTTAGTTCCTAGTTTTAAGAAGGCAATAAATATACAATTAAATTAATACGTAATAAAAAATATAGCAAATAAGTAAAAATATACATTAAAGTTTATTTAAGTTCATCATTATACATCAGACTGCATTTAAATATAAATTTGTAATTTAATATTGTATTATTATAGAAATAGAGTCTAGATGAATAGTAGACAATTAAAGGTTTAAATAATGTGTTTAATATGTTTAAATAAATAGGTTTAAAAATACTATTGTTGGTTTGATGAGCTGAGGCAAATCAATTTTAATACATCTCTACTACTATAATAATAATAACAACAACAACAACAACAATAATAAATAATAATAATAATAATAATAATAATAATAATAATAATAATAATCTGTGTAGATAAGTGAGATGATGTTACAGGATTCCCCAAGTGAGATGACACACACACACACACACACACACACACACACACACACACACACATACACACACACACACACAGTCAAGTTGATTTACCGTTGGTTTCCTCTAATCACACATAGATGTATTGTGAACAATAAGACAGAGTTAAACTGTACACACTGCGTACGCGACACCACAGGTTTATATTAATGCGCTCCTTCCATTGCCTTATGCTTTCCATAGTAACAGTGATGTGTACAGCGCATGGGAGAGGTTTGTGCTCGAGGTGATGCGGTAATTGTAAGTTTTCTGACATCTTCAGGACAGAGGAGTTTCTCAGTGACATGACAAGCTGTGAATATGTTGGATTAACTGCTAGAGCAAGTGTTTAGAGCTGCTATAACGTCAGTGACAACAGGAACTCGCTCACCTCACAACATTTAATGTACATATAAATAGATAATGACACGGGGTGCTGTTCTGTAACCTCCTGAACCCTACTGTGTGCACGACATTGTCCTCCTCAGTGTTGCTCTTTATCAGCACCCGATCACTCTGAGAGTAATCAGTGTCTGCAAACAGGAAGACGTTTTGACAAAGACCTCCAACAACATCTCAGCGAGGATGACGGGAGGAACTATCACGTCCACATACCAGGCTGCGGTAGGAGAGAAATAAAACCTCAGGGTCATGGTGTCACAGGAAAGTAATCAGATTTGGGGTGATAAGCGTGACTCCGCCCCCTCAGTGTGAGAAACCGTTTGTGGTCAAGTTTATAGAAATGTCATGAGATTTTACAGAACACATCACAATCCGAGTGAGAGTCAATCATTCACAGAGCATGACCAGATTTCATGATACTAAACTTGAACTCAACATTTCTAACACACACACACACACACACACACACACACACACACACACACACACACACACACACACACACCCTTCCTTTCCACTTGATCATGGTGAAATTCTCATATTTATCGGTTGAGGCAAAGGTTAATGAGTTGAGGTGAGTACAGGGTGAAAGTCTTTAACTGGAGCTTTGCAAAGTGTGTGTGTATGTGTGTGTGTGTGTGTGTGTGTGTGTGTGTGTGTGTGTGCTGCAGTTTGCACAAACGTAAAATATATAAATAAATAAATAAAGCACAACTTTATTAAATTCCTGAGTTATATAGTATAGTTATATATATGTTCCTGCAATTACCTTTGCTATAGTTCTGCTTCCACTCAAAGCCAGTGCTACAGTTAATACTTACTCGAACACCTCAGTAATAATAGTACAGGTGCTAATAGTACCAATGGTGCTGTACAGTTTCAGCTCGAGTTGCTCCTCCTACCTGTGTTGTGTAAAAGGTGTGACTTTAGTGTAGCTTTATCAGAATTAACAGCACTAACAGCAGCAGCAGTCATAGCTGTATGAGCGTTATACTACATCATTACTGTTATTATTACTGCTGTTAGTTCAGTTTCGCTTGTTGTTGTTGTTGTTGTTGTTACTGCACACTAATAATTTCCTGCACACTAATAATTAAATCCAATTAAAGCCACAATCTAAATAGAATTTCTGTTATTTCAGTGCAAAAATTATATGTTAACATGAAAATATTTAAAATCTTGTCAAATGTATTAGAGGATTACAGTAAGAACACAGAACATTATCAGTTCTATTTCTACACATATTTGAAATTTTCTTAGCTTTAAACTTTTTATCCAATTGGAGATAATTAAATTCTTTCTAGAATATTCCAATAATAGCACCTTAATTAAAATTTAAAATTATAAAATATTTCTAGCAGTAGCTTTTATATTTGCTTTATTGTAATCTTATATTAAGAAATAAAAAATAAAATTGACTAGATTTAAGATATTTCACCTGGTTCAGATGGCATTCTGTGGACGTCAATTACTGTCTCAACATATTTTTTCAATTAAGAGCAGAATTTTCCACTTAAGTAAAATATATTTTGAGTTACAATAAGTCATGGTGGTGTAGTGATGGTGGTGGTGTAGTGATGGTGGTGGTGTAGTGGTGGTGGAGGTGTAGTGGTGGTGGTGGTGTAGTGGTAGTGTAGTGGTGTAGTGATGGTGGTGGTGTAGTGGTAGTAGTGGTGGTGGTGGTGTAGTGATGGTGGTGGTGTAGTGGTGTAGTGATGGTGGTGGTGAAGTGGTGGTGGTGGTGGTGTAGTGAGGGTGGTGGTGTAGTGATGGTGGTGGTGTAGTGGTAGTGATGTAGCGATGGTGGTGGTGTAGCGATGGTGGTGGTGTAGCGATGGTGGGGTGTAGTGGCGGTGGTGTAGTGATGGTGGTGGTGTAGTGATGGTGGGGTGTAGTGGTGGTGGTGTAGTGATCGTGGTGGTGTAGTAATGGTGGTGGTGTGGTGTAGTGGTGGTGGTGTAGTGGTGGTGTAGTAGTGGTGGTGTAGTGGTGGTGGTGGTGTAGTGGTGGTGGTGTAATGGTGGTGGTGGTGTAGTGATGGTCATGGTGTAGTGATGGTGGGGTGTAGTGGTGGTGGTGTAGTAATGATGGTGGTGGTGTGGTGTAGTGGTGGTGGTGTAGTGATGGTGATGGTGTAGTGGTGGTGGTGCTGGTGGTGCTGGTGTAGTGGTGGTGGTGTAATGGTGGTGGTGGTGGTGGTGTAGTGAGGGTGGTGGTGTAGTGATGGTGGGGTGTAGTGGTGGTGGTGTAGTGATCGTGGTGGTGTAGTAATGGTGGTGGTGTGGTGTAGTGGTGGTGGTGTAGTGATGGTGTAGTGTTGGTGGTGTAGTGGTGGTGGTGGTGTAGTGGTGGTGGTGGTGTAGTGATGGTGGTGACGTAGTAGTGGTGGTGTAGTGATGGTGGGGTGTAGTGGTGGTGGTGTAGTGATGGTGGTGGTGGTGTAGTGGTGGTGGTGTAGTGATGGTGGGGTGTAGTGATGGTGGTGGTGGTGTAGTGATGGTGGTGGTGTAGTGATTGTGATGGTGGTCTAGTGGTGGTGGTGGTGGTGTAGTGATGGTGGTGGTGTAGTGATGATGGGGTGTAGTGGTGGTGGTGTAGTAATGGTGGTGGTGTGGTGTAGTGGAGTGGTGTAGTGATGGTGGTGGTGGTGTAGTGATGGTGGTAGTGTAGTGATTGTGGTGGTGGTGTGGTGATGGTGGTGGTGTAGTGATGGTGGTGGTGTAGTGGTCGTGGTGTAGTGATGGGGGTGGTGGTGTAGTGATGGTGGTAGTGGTGTAGTGATGGTGGGGTGTAGTGGTGGTGGTGTAGTGATGGTGGTGGTGGTGTAGTGATGGTGGTGGTGTAGTGATTGTGATGGTGGTGTAGTGATGGTGGGGTGTCGTGATGGTGGTGGTATAGTGATGGTGGTGATGTAGTGAGGGTGGTGGTGTAGTGGTGGTGGTGGTGGTGTAGTGATGGTGGTGGTGTAGTGATGATGGGGTGTAGTGGTGGTGGTGTAGTAATGGTGGTAGTGTGGTGTAGTGGAGTGGTGTAGTGATGGTGGTGGTGGTGTAGTGATGGTGGTAGTGTAGTGATTGTGGTGGTGGTGTGGTGATGGTGGTGGTGTAGTGATGGTGGTGGTGTAGTGGTGGTGGTGTAGTGATGGGGGTGGTGGTGTAGTGATGGTGGTGGTGTAGTGGTGGTGGTGTAGTGATGGGGGTGGTGTAGTGATGGTGGTGGTGTAGTGATCGTGGTGGTGTAGTGATGGTGGTGGTGTAGTGGTGGTGGTGGTGTAGTGATGGTGGTGATGGTGTAGTGGTGGCAGTATAGTGGTGGTGGTGGTGGTGTAGTGGTTAGCACTGTGGCTTTGCCACTCCAGGGTTGAGGGTTTGAGTCCTGCATCATCGGTCTCTGTGTGTTGAGTTTCCATGTTCTTCCTGTTCTTGGTGGGTTTCCACCTATAGTCTGAAGACATGTATGCTAGTCTGTGGTTCCAAATTACAGAGTGTGTGCTCTGCACTACACAGGCCAGTTTTCACTTCCATGTAGCACTTTTGGTAGGTCCTGACCACCATAGACCAGGAACATCCCACAACGGCTACCGTTTTGGTCGTGCTTTTTTATTTCACAATTTTTATTGCAGCTTCTATTATTAGCGTAGCTTCTGCTGATTATTCCCATCACTGTAACACTCCTATTATTATGATCAGTAATGTATGGATATATATAGTGGTGGTGGTGTAGTGATGGTGGGGTGTAGTGGTGGTGGTGTAGTAATGGTGGTGGTGTAGTGATGGTGGTGGTGGTGTAGTGATGGTGGTGGTAGTGTAGTGGTGGTGGTGGTGTAGTGATGGTGGTGATGGTGTAGTGATGGTGGTAGTGTAGTGATGGTGGTGTAGTGGTTAGCACTGTGGCTTTGCCCCTCCAGGTTTGAGGGTTCAAGTCCTGCATCGTTGGTCTCTTTGTTGAGTTTCCATGTTCTTCCTGTTCTTGGCTACCGTTTTGGTCGTGCTCTAGACACCACAATTTTTATTGCAGCTTCTATTTATTAGCGTAGCTTCTGTTAATGATTATTCCCATCACTGTATCACTTCTATTATTATGATCAGTAATGTATATATATATATATATATATATATATATATATATATACATTATAAATATATATATATATATATATATATATATATATATTGGCTAAGACATCTTGGTGTTAAACTGCATAAATGTGTCTGAGCATGTCCCGTTATCTGTGTACAAATTCCAGCGGTCCGCATTAAAAGCCGTAACGCTCCATGGCCACTTAAACCTGTCTGTAATTTGCACACCACTACTGCATTCTGATTGCTATTGCTTTACAGCTTCAGTGTTTATTCAGAATAAATCTCACCAATATAGAGGATATTAGGGGGGCAGTTAGTATATTGTAAATGAGAGTTTATGGTAAAACTGCCCCATAAACACGGCGCTGTGTGAGGATTGAGCAGCTATTCCGGGTGAAGTGCGGCAGATCTCGCACGTGCCGGCGGCAGAGCTGTGGATTTATCATTTCAACACAAGTTTGGAGATATAAGTTCATTATAAATAAATTATTTAACAAAAATAAAAGACAAACAGCACTTCTTTAACAATACAGTCTCATGTTTTTTTTTTTTTCATTTTATTCCACTGAAAAACCTTTATCTGTAGATAAAATGTTGCAAAGATAAAATCTCGGGCTTTTTCGCTCAGGTCCAGCTTAGTGATGTATGTTTTTGGATGTTTTATGTTTGAGCGGTTAAATGGAAGGACGCTAATGTTTTCTTCTAACAGGTCCGTGTGTTTAGATCGCTGTGTATTGACTTTCCCCGAGCGCGTTTGTGTTACTGTGGTGAGGGCGGTTTTACGACAAGGCCCTCTAATAAACTTTATGACCCACTGGGGAAAGAAGCAAATGCCTCCTGTTGTTTTAACAATTAATGTCATGTTTACTGAAAACACATCTCTCATGAGAATCCGAGTAGTGATAAAAGTGTAAAGTGTACAGTTATAGTGCACAATTCTTTATGAAAGGATATTACTGCTGAAATGGCTTTGAAAGTCAGTTCTGATCGAGTTTAAGATCTGAATTCAAGAGACACACTCGGACCTCAGCAGGCGAGTAAAGTGGATCAGTGCAGTTAAATAACACAGTTTAGTAAAATACACAGGTACAAAAGTAAATAGATAGATAATGTCAAGATTTATGTTCAACTCATTCAATAGGAATAAATACAGTATGTTTAAAAACTTCAATTATTTTATAGTACAAACATTATATCACTATATAAAACCTTCATATTTAAATTCAATAGAAACTATTTTCATTTAAATATATTGATTGATATTTTTTATAAAGATGCAGTTATACAATATAAGCAATAATCAGTTATATAATAAATTGATTTGTTCATCAAATCTCTTTTTTCTGTTCATACAAACACAGGAACTTTACAGCTTTTCCTGCTTTTTTGGGAGGGTATGGGGGGGGGGGGGATCATGATGTTCATGATGGAAGTTGTTTCTTTAAAAAAAAGAAAATTCTCAATAATATTATGAAGCGAATTAGTGTAAATTGTGATCAAATACTGGAAATTTTCACATTCTGTATACACCATTAAGACAGATCTTTTTAAAAATGAAATCTGAAACTGGTGTGTTGTTCTCAGTTTCTCAGGAACATTCTAGAGATTTAATTAAATACTAACACTTTATTCAGGATGAACAGAGTCTGTGCAGTAAACTAAAACAGACAGAAGCATGGATATGAATAGGAGGAGCAGTACTTATTCAGTATTTGTTATTTGTTCTTAAGAAAGATTAATCGGATTAAAAAATGCAATACATCAGCAGGTGAGACCAATTATATACAATTATGCTGACAAGAAAGAAAAAAGAGAGAAAAAACACAAGAAGGAAAGAAACACTAGCAGGTTAGACCACGCCCACTTTAAATCTGAGCATTGGTATTTGTAGCACAGCACATGCATTAATGCTAAGGCTAATGTTAATGGATACATATCATATTTATCCAGTCAAAAGTGATGAAGTCATGAAGTGCATCTCTCTCTCTCTCTCTCTGTCTGTCTCTCTCTCCCTCTCTGTCTCTTTCTCTCTCCCTCTCTGTCTCTCTCTCTCTCTCCCTCTCTGTCTCTCTCTCTCTCTCTCTCTCTCTCTCCGTCTCTCTCTGTCTCTCTCTGTCTCTCTCCCTCTGTCTCTCTGTCTCTCTCTCTCTCTCTCTGTCTCTCTTTCTCCCTCTCTGTCTCTCTCTCTCTCCCTCTCTGTCTCTCTCTCTCTCTGTCTCTCTCTCTCTCCCTCTCTGTCTCTCTCTGTCTGTCTCTCTCTGTCTCTCTCTCTCTCTCCGTTTCTCTCCATCTGTCTCTCTCTCTCTCCCTCTGTCTCTCTCTCTCTCTCTGTCTCTCTCGCTCCCTCTCTGTCTCTCTTTCTCTCCGTCTCTCTCTTTCTCTCTCTCTCTCTTTCTCTCTCTCTCTCTCTCTCTCTCTCTCTGGTGAACAAAGGTTAGCACTGTTGTCTTTTATGATTTACTGGCATCCAAACACTCCGTATCTGGATACAGGAAGTGTGTTTTTCTCCCACATTACTTATTCACACTGCAAATTCATGAATAAACCATGTCCTCTCCTGGGTCTGACTCCTTCCCCTCACTAACTCACCTGGACACGGCCACAGTGGCGTGTGTGAAATGAGTGTTTTATAGGATATCAAGTCTGTTATAACATCTCTGAGGAGAGTGGATCTGATGGTCATCATGATTCTCCTTTAAACCCTGTAATCACTAATTCTCACTTTCACCGCTTTTAAACCCGGCTTTCACAGTGTTTATGGCCAGCGAGTTTAGTCATAGGATCATGAAACTCAGACAGATGATGAGGTTTTTGTTTGTTCTGCAAAACAAAAAGACGAAAAAAAAAAAACCTTGATGAAAGAAAATGATGTTTGCAGATCTGCTGTAGTACGTGTTAATTGCTCCTAAATCTCTTAATGAGATTTTCTCAAACCCAGATTCAAGGCTAAACATGTTTTTTACCAAACTGGCTAATTTCTAAGAAGTGCGTCTTGTAGCAGCGCAACTTTGTGATCAGTTTTATAAAGTGACCTCAGTATGATTTCTGCTTTGACATAAGCGTTAATAAGTGAGGATGCTGCAGCATCTGTCTATTTTAAACCGCATTAGCGCGAGTCGATGATATGCTTGGGCTCAGCGCGGTGTGTTTGCTCATGCACTGTGATGGCTTTGCCCTTTGGCCGCCACGCCCTGCCTGTGTTAGCGTGGTTGGTAAACGTTGGTAAACATGGCCGCTGCATCTCTCTATCCCTCCCTCCCTGATAAGGACGAGTGGAGAGGGACAAGTAATGAACCGACTCGCTGTGTGCAATCGCTGCTTATTCAGCAGTCTAGTTACACTGGGTAAACAGTTAAAACACAGTCTTGTGAATATGCTTAACACACACACACACACACAACATTTTGAACATGTTTTTGGAAAGCCATTCCACATAGCCTTCAGAATTCATTAACTTTATATATTATTAACTCTTTGAACCTTCCAGTTCCTCTGCTGCTTCTTCGCACCCTGAGCACTGAACTAGTATTTCCTGCTGTAGACTATTCTTACTATTGTTACTCAGAAGATTCAGGGCCACTAATAGGTTTTCTAGCCCCCTTTAATGTTGTGGTCAGTTCCAGTCCCACTCCAAGTCCCACACCCAGTCACACTTTCAGTACCAGTCCCAGTCATACTCTTATTCCCAGTCCCACTCCTATTCCCAGTCCCACTCCCAGTCCATGTTTAGTCCTGTTCCTCTTTCCACCATGAGAGCCTCCTGTTAAAGCTCACAGTCACAAGCTGAAGCTGGTCCTGGTACCATGTCTGGGCCCATATTTACTAAGCATCTCAGAATCACTCATAGGAATCGTGCTCCAATTTAATTTCATGATATTTTCAGTCCTACAGTGGGAGTAGATAGGTGTAGTATGTTTTACACCTATCTCAGTGTAGGACATACAAGTTATTTATGAAGTGTCCAATTCATACTCTCAGTAAGGAGTGGGACTGCGCAGAGGAAAGTGTTTGATGTCACGTTTTACGACACTGAGAACTGTAAACTAGGCTGCATGTTATAGTGGATGTTGTAGTTTTGTTTTTTGTAGTTTTAAACGATGGAAAAGTGAAATGGTGAAATCAGCACCAGTTGTGTTAAAGCTTTATAGACACAGACAAAACTTGACTGTGCTGCATGACGTCATCGTAATCACTCTGCTCCAATCACAAGCCCTCTATAATAGAGCAGTGTAGGACTGTCAAAACCTGATCAACATGATTTGAAACAGAAAGTGAGACTGGAGAGAGGATGAGAGTGTTTCGCTTGTGGAGGAGGGAGTAAAGTGTGAAGGAATAATTAAAGTAAAGTAAAATAAAAAGTGAATGGAGACCATCTGTCAGTCTGGAGCACGAACCCCTGAGAAGTGTGAAACACGGGGACATGCCCTGTTAATGAAGTGATGAAGTGCTGCTTATAACAGAAAATGTAAAATAATCAGTCACAACATGTTTGTTATTGGACCAGTTACAGACTGCACAAGATTAAGAAAAAGTTTTCCATTTTTGTCCAAACCTGTCTTTTATGAGCTCCTGGTCCCTCAGTGTTAGTAAAGCTTCTTTCCTCTGCATGTACAGTATCTGCCTGAACGCGATTTCCTTGCTACTCCTATTTTGGTATTTGGTATTTTCTTATATACTCACATTTTAGGTGATTTCCTATCCTAAGAATTTGGTAAATAGTGGTTATTCCTACCCTAGAAAATAGAACCAAAATGGCATCATTCTGAAAATTTTTGTCCACTTAGGAGTGATTTCTTACTCTGAGACAATGGTAAATACAGCCCCTGATCTACTGATGACGGATCTGCTCAGGCTTTCTTCTCTTTCATTCTCTCTCCTTGTTTTATAAATCTTCTCAATCATCTCCTCTGATGTTTTGTTTCAGATCCTGTAACACCTCAGCTCAGATATTCTGTCTTAACAGCAGATTTCTCCAGATCTCCATGTATTTTAAATCTGCCATGAACAAGCTCCTCTAAAAAGCCTAGTTTTATCAGATATCTTACTTCTTTAGCATTCTCTGGTTTCCACCTAAAACCTTGGCAACAGGTGAATTGGTTGTGTGTGTGTGTGTGTGTGTGTGTGTGTGTGTGTGTGTGTGTGTGTGTGTGTGTGTGTGTGTGTGTGTGTGTGTGTGTGTGTGCGTGCGTGTGTGTGTGTTGCTCTGTAATGGATTGGTGTTTTTGGGATTGGTTCTGAATCCCACCGTGACTCTAACCTGAAGGATGAGTGAATGATCTGGTCTGTTTGATCCCCAGTTTCAGTTTCCCCTAGTTTAACATTGTGGATGAGTTTGTAAATGAATGCTGCTGGTAAAAGTTCTGTCTTTGGAGCTCTTGTGTGTTCCTGCAGCAATTACAGTCCTTCTGATTCCTGTGTTCGTACCCTGTTCCCTTGCTTTTCATGCGGTATTTCATATTTGACTCTATTAGCTTGTTTGAGATTTGAATTCACCTAGAATTATGGCATTACTTTCTTTGAGAAATTGAAAATCAAAACAAAACTGGTTTCACAAACAAAGCTTTTAATACAAATCATTTTAAAATATACGTTAGTTTTTTAACATTTGAATCAAAAGCATTTACAAATATTTCAGAGCATGGAATGAAAAGCGACGGTCGAAGTGAGCATGGCTGAGGACACGTACAGAGAAAAATAAAAGCTCCCCCATAAAAGCACAGCAGTCAGCAGTGAGTTACTGAAATTCCTCATATAGAGCACAAAAATGTCCTTTGGAAATTTTTATGGATAAGAAAAACTCAGATAAAAGAAATGTTAAATATCATAATGATTATGGATATGACAGGTGTGTACAGTTGTGTGTGTGTGTTCTCAGTACTCCTCTTTAATGCTCATGGGCATGGAGGACGACACCAGGCCTGCGCCGCTGCTCGTGATGTTGGAGCTGGGCGGAGTCGGCGTGGTGGTGGACGCCTGTGGCTGCTGCAGCTTCTTTTTGTTAATTTTTCTCTCTTTGGCACGCCGGTTCTGAAACCAAATTTTCACCTAAAACACAAAACAGGAGAGAATTAAAAAACTAAATAAAAAGTCTGCTTCATAGACAGTGGTTAAAAGAAACTTAACATCTGTTGATGCCACGAACGCTGATCTGTTACATACATAAAACTTTCTTCCAAGTTCTTGTTTATTACTTTATTTACTCACTTATTGTTTCCTTTTAGTACATGTTTTATCTCTCATACTCTTTATGTGACCTTTTCTTACACACTGAAAAAAATTTAACATATTTAAATTAAAGGCGGAATTTCCATTCAATTTAAATATATAAGTTGAATAAAAGTAATTAACAGTTAACAATTAAATAGGAAATTAAATTCAGTAAATCGAACACTGTGTCAATATGTAAAAGCTGAATGATTTTACAACACGGCTTTTTTCTTCAGCCCAATTTTTTTTGTGTGTGTTTATCTTTTTTAACTAAAGTTTCTTTTTAGTTTGTCTTCAAATGTATATTATTATTATTGTTGTTATTATTAATGTTTAATAGCAAATAGTGTGCACTCAGAAGTGTACTGTATGAATTAGTGACTACAGTCAATCTGTTCATTCATCAGGTTAATTTTTAATTGTTAATTGTTTAACGAACCTGTCGCTCTGATAGGCTGAGGGCTGTGGCAAGCTCCGCCTTCCTCCTGATGGTGATGTAGCGGCTGTAGTGGAATTCCTTCTCGAGCTCCAGACGCTGATGGTCCGTGTACACAACCCGGTACTTATCCTTTGTCCTGGTCTTTCCTCCTGAACACAGAATGCGATAAAAGAGTCAGATATTAAAATCTAAATGTGTCTAATTAAGTTTATAATTAGTTGTTAATGTGCAATGGTTTCAAATTCATAATTAAATTAATAAAATTAATAATTAGATTCTCATTTCTGAAGTCATGCTTGTATTACATTTAGATTCAGGTTAAGTTGAGATGTCAGTTTCAGCTTTAGGTTTCAAACTGAGATTGTTTTTTTATTTAAAGAGTTGAATATTCTTTTTATTTATAATAACATTCAATAATTTTTCTGTTTAAAAGTAGACTTGTTTTATTTAAATTACTTTTGTTTGGGTTTAACCTTATTTACATTATTAAGAAACACTGATTAATGATTAAATACTGATTTAAATCGCAATTAACTGCGACTTTGAAAGTGTAATGATTTAAAAGTTCAGAGGGTGAAATCAGGCAGGAACTCAGTGTTTAGTTTGAGATTGGAAGTGAATTAGTTTTTAACGAGGATTAAATCCTGTGTGTGTGTGTGTGTGTGTGTGTGTGTGTGTGTGTGTGTGTGTGTGTGTGTGTGTGTGTGTGTGTGTGTGTGTGTGTGTGTGTTTGTGTCTGTGTTACTGTCTGTGTGTCTGTGTGTGTGTGTGCGTGTATGTGCGTTTCTTAGTTCAAGTCTGATGCTTTTTGTTGATCTTTTCCAAGACAATGAAAAAAATAAATCATAAACATTTTAAAGTAAAAATTGACACTAAAATACACACTGAGCTAATAAATAATTCAATAAAACACACTGAAAGTGAAATGTTTCTTCTTAAATGTATAACTGTTTATCCTCATCTGTCTGTCTGTCTGTCTGTCACCATTTTAAATTCTGCTTCACTCCTAAGTTACTGTGGATAAATTTAAGTGTGAATGTAAAAACAGTGCCATACTGCCGCGTGGTTTTTGCTCTAATTTATCAAAGCTGTAATTAAAAGCACACAGGTGAAGCGGCTCTTTAATTAGTGCCGTATATCAAACTCCATTTAGCCTGTCAGAGCTTTAAGTGCTAAAGCAGGAGCCGAGTTAACCATTACAGTGTGTGTGTGTGTGTGTGTGTGTGTGTGTGTGTGTGTGTGTGTGTGTGTGTGTGTGTGTGTGTGTGTGTGTGTTAGGAAGTGAGGAGGCCATTAGGGGAAACACTCATTAGTTCACTTAATCTCTCTAGTTAAGATTCATTCAGCCGGGCGCCGCTCGTAATGAGCTATCTTTACTAATTTAACTGTTTGCACAAATGAGTCGCTCCTCGAAACGCAATGTGTCCATCGGGAGAGAGATACAGACACACAGAGAGAGACAGAGAGAGACTGAGAGAGAGAGAGACAAACTGGAGTCAGTCTTACTTACTTACTTACTTGTTAATAAACATTTTATTATATTTCATAATTAGAAACTCTGTGTTTAATTCCACAGCAAGTGTGTGAATGTGTCTAATGTTCAATCTAATCTAAACTCAGTTTTATTATCAAACTGAAAATGATGTTATATGACATAAATGATTGTGAGATTAAAATCTGTTGTACAGTAAAGTATTTTTGCTGCACTGAGATCGGTGAGATTAAGTGAAAGTAATGAAATGAGAAGTTTTGGGTTTGAAAATTTGTTGGCAAGGTTAAAATGAAATGTATATATATATATTTTAAATAATCAGATATTTAACATAAATGAAGTAGATTTCGGTTTCCCGTGACCCTGTATGCAGGATGGAGCGGTTTAGACGATAAATGAGTGAGACTTTGGTTTAAACATACAGAGTTCTGTTTAGTTTGTGTGTGTGACTGAATGTTTCTGTCTAATACGGCTTAGTCTAAGAAAATAAATTATAAAGCACCTTACTCTTAAACTTAATCTTAATTATATTGACATATTTAAAGAGGCTTATGGCGGCAGTTTGGAGGTGAAATTTGTTTAAATTCCTCTTTAACTTTTCAAGCATTTTAAAATATTTATTATCTGATCTGAAACTAAAATAAAGAGATAGATGAACGCGCGGGTCGTGGTGTAGACGTGGAGGCGGATGCTAGTGCGGAACGTGTTTATTCACAGACGCGATAACGCGAGGCAGGAACTAAACCAACTCCAGACCTAATTATGAAGACCTGATTAAGGTCACATGACCAGCGGTAAATGATAATAAACTGTTTATAAAGTGGCTGGATGACTTTAATCTTCTAGATATTTCTGTTATATTATTAGTTTAGTTCTGCAGTCAAGTGTGTATCTATTCTCATTAAACAGTTTATTAAACAGGAAAGTAATGATTTTACAGAGAGACACACTTTCCTCATTGTGAATGTTCACGGGATAATTAAACCCCTGTTAAGGTTATTTTTCTGGTCCTGGGTTAGATTATTATAATGAAGACAGGAGGAGCGTTTACTTTCGATAACCTGGTGTAATCTCAGGATTAGTAACAAATGAGTTACGGTGATTAAATCTGAGAGACGACAAAACAAAAACAGTAAATTTTATAAAGTTTCTGTTTTTTTAAACTTGATTTTCATCTTTTGTGACGTAAGAGAATCTTCAGATCTATAAACTGTTACAGTCAAGAACCAACGGCTGAGTCTGAAGTTATCCCCCGTGTGTGTGTGTGTGTGTGTGTGTGTGTGTGTGTGTGTGTGTGTGTGTGTGTGTGTGTGTGTGTGTGAGGTAAAGGAGTTAATCTGTAACGCAGGTTGTTAAGTTCTCTGTCTGAGACGAGAAGGTAATGAGGCCGGCGAGAAACACAGCACAGGGGCTCCGGGCCCATTAGGAAGAGCGACAGATCTGTGTGTGTGTTTAAACCAATCATGTATTAGATGATCAGAATCTTTAGGACAGAGGGAAAAGTATGCTAGGATAATAAGAAGAAATAAAAATGAACTATGCTGAATTAAATATAATAAATAATGTCGGAGCTTAAAGTTACACATAAAGAAATAAATGTGGTTTAATGATAATTTAACACACTCACACACACACACACACACACACACACACACACACACACACACACACACACACACACACTGTAAGCAGAGCTCTTCCTATTATTCATTGAATTTAATTTAATTCTGAATGTTTTTCAAATAATTCAGTATAATAATTAATTTCTTCAGTAATCAGTATTTATTTATTTATGTTTGTTTGTATATTATTTGTCCCTGTGTTTGTCAGTTTTATTCATGTGGTAAATCTCATCACTGTAAGAGAAGACATAGTGGCTCTTTATTCTCTTTAATGAGAATCTTATTTTTGCAGGATTTATTTATTTATTTATTTGTTTATTTAATTGTTTTTTAACGTTTGTTTTTCTTCTGTCTGTGTTGAAAATAACAAACTCATAATAAAACATTTAAAGCTCTTACGTATCTCTCTTTCTCACTTCAAAATTATTTGACACTACAAACCATTTGCTTTAATTTGTTTACTTTTCTTTATTTAGCAGGAAATAATTTATGTATAAATAAAACATAAGTTTGATTCTCTCAAACAAAACCATTGAAAGAAATTTTCCTTTAAGAACTTCTATATGAAGAAAAGCTTTAAGATCTGTTCTTGTTCTGATATAAAACCTTTTAATTTAACCATCTTTGCATTAATAAGGATCAAAGTATCATTTATTATCATCACAGAGTGTGTTGAGTTTGTTAGCTGTGTGTGAGACTTTATTTTCTCTTCGGTTCTTTACAGCTTCAATATAAACTTTATTAAGTGTGTGTTAGTTGTATAATGATGAGTTTATATGAACGAGGTGTAAACATCACACACCGTCTCTCACTATAAACTGCCAGACCGCAGCGTTACACACTTGATTCTGTCTGATGATGTTTATTTTTTACAATAAGCATTTAAACAAACCTGCATTTAACTGTTTCTGTGATTCTCTTTAGTTTTTTTAAGTATTTTATATGTAGTAGGCTTTTCATGAACATTATTGCCATGGCTGGTTAAAGACTCGATCTCTACACACGCACTTCACTCGCCTTGATATGGAACATGAAAATGACAACATGGAACATTTTTTAAATGTAATAATATTTTTAGTGAACGCTTTGTAAAGGGTTAATTATGACTCCATGAGTATTTTCTTTCTTGTATTAAACTATTTCATTATATTCTATTCAGTAATTTTGTTTTAATTGATGCTTGACATTGTTCTGTGATTAAGGCAGCAAATAAGCTGCAGTTTCAGTTCTAAACTCTTCATTAAAATCTTTAATCATGTAAATAAACTCTGTATTTATCTTCAGATTATTTAGTGCAGTTTTCTTTCTACAGTAATATTATTTTCTCACTTTTCATTTCATATGATATTTATTTCTTACTTTTCAGATCTTTTACAGAATTTCCAATAATGTAAATAAGAGCTATAATTTATTCGTCATATGTCTACGTAGGTTACCTACAAATTTCTTTCATTTGAATTTAATTTTGAAATGTAATTTAAATTGTATAAAATCTTCAGGATGTTGTCTAAGTAAAAGTTGTAAAAGGTTATATACAGTTATGAAGATCCTTTTGCTGAATAAGTGGGACTTTTTAAAAGAAATAATTTAATCTTAATTCCCCTAAGCGCCAATGCTCCCCCAGGCCCTAACACCCCCCAGCACATACACACATACCCGGGTTGGCGGGTGGCGCAGTGCTCCGGCGCATCCACTCGTACGGGTTCCTGCGCTGCTCGCTGGGTGACAGCGGAGCAACTGATGATGATGATGAGCTGATGGAGGGATGAAGAAGAGCCGAAGGCTGCAGGTTGGACGGAGGGAAGTCGGGTGGCCCGAAGCCGATCTGTCCCGGGTTGGTGGAGGGGTTCGGGGGGGCCGAGGGGCCGTAAGGGCTCCAGTCATCTCGAGCGGGGACTGGAGCGGGAGGAGCGGGAGCAGGGTACGCAGAACTCGTCTGGTTGACGTCGTTAAAGCCGTGAGGGTGATGATGATGATGATGATATCCAGTAAAATCCGTGTACTGAGGAGCCGCAGGGACAAAGTTCTGAGGGTTGAGGTTGAGGCTGGGGTGTCGCACGGTGTTGGGGTACATCCCGCTCTCCTTATCCAACAGGTAGCTCACGTACATCTTCACTTAGCGCTTCACTTTTCCTTCTAAACACTCATCACACACACACACACACCCATACACACACACACACTGATCGTATCACTGCAGGGTGAAGCCTCAGGCACCTGACACTCACACACACACAGACGCTCCAGCGGCCAAATGACGTCACCTTTACGAGCCCCCACCCCCCAACAACCCCCCAACTCCCCCCCCCTAGCTCCACATGGCCTCAGGACGTCAGGATGCTGCCTTTAAACGTCTCTCAATGGGAAAAACTGTCTCCTTTTCCAACTTACATACTGTGTGTGTGTGTGTGTGTGTGTGTGTGTGTGTGTGTGTGTGTGTGTGTGTGTGTGTGTGTGTGTGTGTGTGTGTGTGTGTGTGTGTGAATAAGAGAAACAATATGAAATGCAAGCTAATGTTTAATCATCTCACCTGAATGTCCTTTAACTTCACACACACACACACACACACACACACACACACACACACACACACAACACAGGTGAACATTTGATAAACTCTAAATCTCTGATTTAAAAAAAAAGATCGGGGGATTCATTATTCTAAAATACTAAATGTAAACATCATCAACTTTAAAGGTAAAACTTATTGTAGTTCTGTTTAAAGCCAGCATGTAAGTTTACTATGGAATTAAATCTGTGTGTGTGTGTGTGTGTGTGTGTGTGTGTGTGTGTGTGTGTGTGTGTGTGTGTGTGTGTGTGTGTGTGTGTGTGCGCGCGCGCATTTAATACAATGTTTATGTGACTATGAGTTTCTTCCTCTTTGCATTGTGTCATATTAATGGTTTTATACTTATATAAGGGTTTTTCACACACACACACACACACACACACACACACACACACACACACACATAATGTGTGTGTGTGTGTGTGTGTGTGTGTGTGTGTGTGTGTGTGTGTGTGTGTGTGTGTGTGTGTGTGTGTGTGTGTGTGCGTGTGTGTGTGTGCGTTTGTGTGTGTGCACGTGTGCAACTGTGAGAAGTTACACAGATTTAGCAGTGGAGGGCGATATGACAGCACACACACACACACACACACACCATTCAGGTGTCTTTCAACATCTCTTCTGAAGACTTGATAGACAGATGAATGGTTTATGGCTCTGCTGTGAAAGGAAGGAACGACGGAGTTAGAAAAAAGAAAGAAAGAAAGAAAGAAAGAAAGAAAGAAAGAAAGAAAGAAAGAAAGAAAGAAAGAAAGAAAGAAAAAGTGTGTGTGATAGAATTAAAAATAAAAACGAGAAGAAAAGATCTGATTTGCTACAGTGTTATTTATACAGTATATGAGAAACTTTTATAGATAGATACTGTAGATATTGAAGGAGGAGTAAGTATTATATATATTATTTTATCATTTAAATCAACATCTTACAATTTTCAATTAAAATTATAGAATAAAAATGAACACATAGACACACACACGCCCATCACACAAATTAATGTCCAAGAACTATCTACATGATGTTCAGGATGATTACTGTAGAACAACAGAGAATAAAAAAAGGTTAAAATAAAATTTATACAATGAAAAGTAATAAAGAACAGAAATTCACAAAGAAAGAAGGCAGTCTGTTTAATTAATCATTAATAATGAATATTTTCTAAGAAAAAGTTAAATTTATTAAATAAAAGATCAATAGCTAAAGGTTAAGAGGAACATCAGAGGAAGTATTTTATCTTTACAGTATAAAGATTTTTTACATTGTTTAAACAAATTAATTTAAAAAGTTTTATTCTAGATTTAAAAAAAAGATCCGTTTGAGAGGAGAGTCGAACAAAGACTTTACAAACGACTCGGTATAAACAAGACGCTGCTCTGTAACAGCTCTGTGCTCTGTAAACACTACTGTGTTTATATAATTCTGTTATTAAAATTGACCTAACTCTGTGTGTGTGTGTGTGTGTGTGTGTGTGTGTGTGTGTGTGTGTGTGTGTGTGTGTGTGTGTGTGTGTATGTGTGTCTGTGTCTGTGTGTTATATATAGTGAGAGTTTTTTGCGTCAGAGCCTCTTACACAAAACACTTCTGTAGAGGAAGTTAGACAGAATCGTCAGAATCAGCAGAAAGTAAATATAATTCTGTTTCGGTGCAGTTTCTTTCTGAGACGCTTTTGTTTTGTTTTATTTTATTATTAATTTACTGTATATATTAACAGAGTTACAGTAGTTTGATTCCTCTTAATTACTATAGTCATACTTAATACTCTACTCACTACTGATTTCTTTATTTTCTGTGATTCACTTCTGTGATTCGATCTATTGTTACATCTATTGTTATAAAATAAGCGATAAAAGAAAAGAAGTGTATTTTGTCTTTAATGTTAACAATAAATGCACAATTCAATACAGAATTATATTGAAGGTCATTTAGACAATAAGAGACTGTTTATCTTTTAAAATACAGCAAATAAATTAATGGCACAATTAAAAATAACTATTAGGCAACATTACTAATGAATGTATATAAAATATGTGTAAAAACAGAAAGAGGAAAGCAAAAGAAGAATGGGTAAATTAAATATAATAAAAAATTACATTTCTAAAATTAAAATTTTAACCTGAAACACAACATATAGGAAAAAGAGTATAAAACTACAAAGAGATAAAGCAAAGAATATAAAAATGAATAAATGACAATAAGGAAATCTGTTTTAATCTTTATTGATAAATATTTAATAACAATCAACATTTTTATTTAAAATGAGTTGTAATCTTTATTTCTTCCTTATTTGTTTTGTTTGTTTGTTTGTTTTTTCATAAAGAAAGGGAGTTTCTCATTTCAGATTATATTTATTAGAATTACAGAATACTTATATATTTACATCTCATGTGTAATAAACTTTATGTTTCTGATGCAGTTTGATTATCTACAAGTTTGTTTTCCCTCATAAATATCTATAAATATAATGTAATATAATATAATATTTATTTAGTTTAAGAATTTAAAACAACTTTTTCTTAACAAATTTGTGTTTTTCTAAATAAACTGAGAGAATAAAGTGTGAATTAGACACAACAGGATTCTCACTTTAAAAAATGTTTTGCTCGAATCATGATTGAAGGATTTATTCATGGAAGGAATTGTTTAAATATAAAATATATTTATAGGTAAATGCAAAAGTTTAGATCTTCTTGGGTGAAAGGTTATCAATTCCAGGTTTAATACGTTTTATGTTATGGTGTTGTATTGTTCTTAACTCCCAAATTTAGACTTGTTTATTTTAAAACAGTTCATTAATTTAAATGAGATAATTAAGAGACAATTAGGAGTTTATTATTAGTAC
>QNUK01000380.1:440000-530000 GCA_013621035.1 Clarias magur
CACCCAGGGTGAGTCCACACACACACACACACACACACACAAACACACACACACACACACACACACACACACACACACACACACACACACACACACAGACTGAGGTTCAATATTGTATTTAATTCATGTAATCATCATCATCATCATCATCATCATTATCATCATCATCGTTTTGTTATATTCTACATTGTATTTGTATATTTTAACATTGGCATCTGTCATTTTAATAATCATGTGATATAAACAATCATTAACATGTGAGTAATAAATGAATACATTATAAATATTTATTAGAAATGAATATATGAACTCTTTCTGAGTAATAATAAACTAATGAGTTTCTGTATGAAGCAAACAGAGAGAAAGATGTGTGTGTGTGTGTGTGTGTGTGTGTGTGTGTGTGTGTGTGTGTGTGTGTGTGTGTGATTATTATAGTAAACACAGGGACTTGAGACAGGTGTGTGTGTGTGTGTGTGTGTGTGTGTGTGTGTGTGTGTGTGTGTGTGTGTGTGTGTGTGTGTGTGTGTGTGTGTTTGTGTGTGTGTAACAGTTGCGGTAAACAGAAGGACACAGAGAGAGAAGTGAGAGTGGGAATGGGAAACAGCCCCTTGAGACCACATTCTCCCAGTGCAATGTGTTTCCTGACACGACTCGTCCGTTTTCCCTCAAACACACACACACACACAGACACACAGCAGTCATTTCACTAAAGCCAAAATTCTGTAACTGCAACATGTCAATTATGCAACGCTTCGAACTACGTCTCTCTCTCTCTCTGTCTCTCTGACTGTCTCTGACGCGCTGACTGTCTCTCTCTCTCTCTGTCTCTCTCTCTCTCTCTGTCTCTCTGACTCGCTGACTGTCTCTCTCTCTCTCTGTCTCTCTATATCTCTGACTGTCTCTCTCTCTTTCTGTCTCTCTGACTCTCTAACTGTCCCTCTCTCCCTGTCTCTCTGACTGTCTCTCTCTCTCTCTGTCTCTCTATATCTCTGACTGTCTCTCTCTCTTTCTGTCTCTCTGACTCTCTAACTGTCCCTCTCTCTCTGTCTCTCTGACTGTCTCTCTCTCTCTCTGTCTCTCTGACTGTCTCTTTCTCTCTGTCTCTCTCTGTCTCACTCTCACTCTGAGTTCCAGACTGTCTCTCTCTCTCTGTCTCTCTCTGTCTGTCTCTCTCTGTGTTAGTGTGTGTTAAGTCAGTCTGGTGTTCACTGCATTAACAGTGTATATTTGTGTTGTGATGCAGAGAGGGCGATTCTGGGTAAATGTGACCCGGAGTCTCATCCTTCAGAACTTTACCGTCTTGTTCTTCCAACACACTCCTAATAAACACACAGTGGAGGTGATAGAGGGAGGAGAAATTAAGTTACGATTCAATAAAATAAATAATAAAATTCCCTCGCAAAGTATGTGCGAGGCCTCAGCCTTACACCCATATGTGTTTCTTCTCCAAACTGTTACATAGAATCTGAAACACACAGTTAGAGTACACAGCGTCTCTGTGTTTCCTGTAGCGTTACAGTTCCCCTTCATTGGAACTAAGAGGAACTAACGGAACCCTTATCCTGCATGACGACGCCCCTGTGAGATCCACAAAGCCTCAACAGCCTTCTTCTCGACATCAGCGCCCGAGCTCGCGAACGATCCTGTAGAGTGTGTGAATGATAAACACACACACACACACACACACACACACACACACACACACACACACTCAGAAGAGTGGAACACATTTCATCAGCAAATAAAGGGGAAATCAATCTGAGACGCTCATCAGAGAAACATGGGTGTGATGGTCAGGGGTGCAAATACTTTCGGGCAAATACTTCTTTAATTCTTTGCTCGAACAGTTAAATCACTTCACACTTCCTTTCTGTCTCCTGTCTGCTGTTCCTACACAGTCTGTCTCTCTCTCACACACGCACACACACGCACACACACACACACACACACACACACACACACACACACACACACACACACACACACACACACACACACACAGGAACACACTCTGTAACACACACTGCTATATGTTGTGCTCCCTTTAGCCAGTGAAGATGTAGTTGAGCCGTTGACGGCGGGCTCTACAGTGGACGAGGTGGAGAACCCGTCTCTGCTCGAGTCTCAGGCATCTGCGTCTGCATCTGCGTGCTGCGCCGTCAACGAGCTAAAGCAGCTTGTGCTGGAGCAGCAGGAGACGCGTAGCTGGCTGGCCGAGACAGTGAAGCTCCTCAGGCAGATCGTTCAGGAGGACAAGGAGGAGGCCAGCGTCCAGGCGGAGATCCTGAAGCTCCTGCGTGCCATGAAGGAGACGCAGGAGACACAGCTCACACATGTGGGGAACATGGCACGTCAGCACAGTCTGCTGGTGGAGAACCACCAGGCCCTGCTGTTCCAGGTGTCACGCATCGGCTCCATGGTGCAGGAGCGTTCAAGACCAGGCCAGTGAGCAGCCAGCAGAACCTCCAGAACCCTCAGAAGCTCAGCTGAAGCTCAGCCCTAACTAACCTTTATGTTTTTCATCGGTATGATTCACTGCACAGCATCAGTGAGGACTCTTAACCAAAGACCAGGACAAGCGCATGTGTGTGTGTGTGTGTGTGTGTGTGTGTGTGTGTGTGTGTGTGTGTGTGTGTGTGTGTGTGTGTGTGTGTGTGCGTGTGTGTGTGTGTGCTACTCACTCATACTCACCCAGTGCAGCACTCAGACTCAATAAATATAATTAAATTTGTTGTTTCACTAAAGAAATAGAAACTGGTCAATAAAATCACTGTCGGTTAGAATTAGTTTAAAAATGCAGTAAATTTACACTCTGCTCATTTCAATACTATATTTTTAAAATTGTGTGTTTGTTAGTTTTGTTGGTTGCTGGCTGGGTTACATGTATTAATAAATGAAAAAACTTTACATAAAAAATGTAAACATCATGTTTTGTTGTTGTCACTTTTTAAAGATTTTAGAAAAGATGTATACTAAAGTCTAACGCAATCCATCTAATTATGTTCTAACTTTTCTCATGTTATTTTACATAAACTGTTTCTTAATTGTAATGTTATCTCATTGTAATGCAAATTTTAAAAATTAATAAAAAAATAGCATGCTAACAAAAGTAATGCGTCTTTTTTTCTTAATTTTCATCAATTACTCACCAATCACACAGCAGTAATATAATATTCAGCATGTGGTCATTACATCATCATTATTATACTGCATTCATTTAAAATAAAATAATTTAAAAATAATTTAAAATAATTAAAGTACTAAATAAATCATAGTACAGATTTTTTTTATTTATGATTATTATTATTATACCTGGGATTTGAACTGACAATCTCTTATAGATTACACTGGCATAGACTTAAGAATTCGAAAAAGAAACATATAAAAATATATATTTAAATTTAATTAACCAATTAAGTTGTAACACAATAAAAGCTTTCCTGCACTTACTTGATTACAATTGTTGTTGTTGTTACTGTTGTTGTTGTTAATTTTGGGTGGTGATGTGTCATTTCTCCTCGGAACAGGTAAAGTGGACAAGGTTCCTCTCATCAGCGTAATCGTAGAGGAGGAAGGCAAGGACATCCTGCTTAACTGCTTATCCACAATCCCCAGCGCTACAAACTACACACTGCTCATGGCTAATGAGGCTGCTCCTCCTCCTGACCTGAAATTTAAAGTCCTTCCCGAAGGGCAGATCGTGATCCAAGCGCCGACGCCTGAGCACAGCGGGGACTACATCTGCAGGGCGCGAGTCAAAGCAACATGGACGGATTCCTCAGTGTTCCAGATCGAGATCAAGAGAAGTCAGATTTCACACACAATATTAATTAGAAGTGAATCAGTGCTGATTAGTGTGATCAGTCTGTGATACGTTGCGCATCACTGCTTTCTAATGGATTTTATAACATTTAATATTTTATATTGTAACAAACCGTATTTAAGCTGCATTTCTCTCCGCCTGCTGATTTCCTTCCTCATGTTTAATGTTACAACTGAACATATTAATGTCTGATTTATTTGCGGGATTAGAGGTGCTTCTGGCGCCGACCGTGTCTGTGGAGGTGGACGAGTGTGTCCGAATGGTCGGGGAGAAACTGAAGCTCATCTGCAATGGCACCAACCCCGATCCAAGATTCATCATCAAGTGGCAACTCAACGGCAGACAGGTAAAGGCGCGCGCGTGTGTATAGCTTAGAATCCGACTTTTTAGTTTGAGCACATAAATCTCTTTCGTCCTGTGTCTTAATGATTTTGTTTGTTTGTTTCATTTGGTTGTTTGTTTATTCAACAGCTGCTTCATGATCATAATTTGGTGGGGCGGCCGGATCCGAGCACAGTCCAGGTGATGAGTGTGGTCACTCTTCTTCATGTGAACAAGTCTCACGCTGGTAATCTGACCTGTATCGTCTCAAACAAAGTGGGGACAAACACCGCCACCGTCTCGCTCCGAATCGCAGGCAAGATGCAGCCTACAAATGGAAACCGCTATTACACATTATTATACTTTATAACAGATGTATTCTGCAATTATAATAATTACACAGACACGTGGGACAAGGTATGGACATTATCTAACATTGTTATACAATGGAACCTTGGATTACGGATCCAGAAGTATTTCAAAACACTCATAAACCAAATCACATTTTCCCATAGGAAATAATGGAAATAAATAAATACATAAAAATAATTAATATAAAATATAAAGTAAAAATAAAACAAATGAACCTGCACTTTACCTTAAAAAAAGAATCATGACAGAGCAGAGTTTCTGTGTAGAGCAGACTGTGTGTGTGTGTGTGTGTGTGTGTGTGTGTGTGTGTGTGTGTGTGTGTGTGTTGTGTGTGTGTGTAAAGGCAAAAGGAGGAGGGGTGTGTGTGTGTGAAGAGGCATGGTGTCCAATGACGCACGCGCACTCAACCTGCAGGCTGATACAGAGAGAGAAAATGGATATTTAACTTCTCTAATGAGACTTTCTTTTGCTTTGTACGCGCACACACACGTATGTTATAATAAACAGTAAACATGTGCTGTACACATACACATATAAACACAAAATAACAGATGTGTTACACACACACACACGTGGTGACAGTGTTATAGTTAACAGTACACGCGTGCACGGATGTTGATTATACCAGTGAGAGATGAGCAGTAAGACCCAGCAGGGGAGATGATTACCCACAATTCCACAGCGAAAGAAAAACTGTTGGCTCTTTTGTGATCATGTGACGCTCGGCGTCAAAACAAGAAGCGCATGCGTGATACATGATACTCTGGACTCATAAACCAAGACTTGTTCATTTTCAAGTCAAAATCTTTGCTTGTCTTGTGGAACGCTCACAAACCATGTTACTCGCAAGGTTCCACTGTATATTAATACATTTGATTAAACCTTAACACTCATTTTATACAATATTATGCGCTAATACTCATTAATATGCATTATTACACATTAATACACTTTATTACACATTAAGACTAAACAATGCATGCTATTACACATTTAAACCCATGCTGGAAAAATAACTTCCTGTCTAACTAACCGTCTGTATGGTAAATAATTAGCATTATATAACCGCTCAGTGGTGTGTTTTATTTTTCTGGGTGACAGAGGAGCCGTACTTGTCTCTGAAGCCGCTGAAGCCTACAGTGGAGCTAATGGAGGGGGCAACATTGGAGCTGAGGGTGGAAGTGGAGGCGTATCCCAAAATCCAGGGCAGGAGTTGGAGCACACCGCGCATCATAAACACCAACACCTGTACAGAGATGCTCACCACCGTCTACAGGAGGTTCTCCAGAATGTTCTGATCTTCATATCATTCCAAAGATTCACTTTACACTGAGTTTAGACTTTACTGCAGCGCTGACATTCCTGCCTGTGATTCAGTTACAGACAAGTCGCTTCTCTGTTCATGAAGGAAATCAGGGCTAATGAGAGTGGCTGGTACAGCTTTAATGCATGGAGTGCCAATATTAATGCCACAACTGGCTTTAAAGTTCATGTCTACCGTAAGTACACAGACTGCAGTTCACCTAATCATACATCACACATCAATATCTGTTAACTGACAGAATGAAAGACTACAACTACAGTGACACGTTTATGAACATTACATTAATAAAATAACAAACACAAGCATAATACTACTTCTACTACTACTAATAATAATAATAATATGTTTGTTTGAGATTTTCACTTGTGCTTCCTAATGGATTTTTTAGGTCAGTGGGATCTTGTCTTTTATATTTTTAAACAGTGCCATGGATTTATATCCCTTTGGTAATCTAAGTGTTGTTTGTTAGTCGCGGTGATCTAGGTAGTACTTATGTCAGTGGTTCTTGCAAACGTCGTGCTGGTCTAGGTAGTTCTTGTTTAGGTTGTGTTGGTCTTGGTACTGTAGATCTTGTTTATTGGTGCTGGTCTCAGTATTTTATGTCTAGCTAATGCTGGTTTTGGTAGTTCATGTCTAGGTAATGCTGGTTTAGGTAGTTATTGTCTACATTGTGTTGGTCTAGGTAGTTCTTGTTAAGTAGCGCTGGTCTAGGTAATTCTTGTTTAGGTAGTTCTTGTCTAGGTAATTCTCAAATTTATCCAGATTATGTTGGTTTAGTTGGTTCTTGTAGTGCTGGTCCAGGTAGTTCTTTTCTATGTAGTGCTGGACCAGATAGTTCTCAAATTCAAATTCAAATTTTATTTGTCACACACATGGTCATACATACTATAATATGCAGTCAAAAAATTTTAACTGCCCTGGTCTTAAAAAACTATTTTTAATAAAAATTTTGAAATAAGATCATTTAATAAGAAATAAGATTTTTTTTTTAAATAAGATAAAAAAATATAATAAGAAAAGAGAAAAAAATATTAAAATTATATAAAAATAAAATTTACTGTGTAGAAAATATAGAAAACATTGTCTGTAAAATTTACATTATGTACAGTAATAAAAATAGAAAATAGAATTGAACTGAAGTCCACTATTAGCTCCTTTCACTTGCTGACGTTCAGGAGGAGGTTGTTCCTCTGGCACCAGTTCTCCAGATATCTAGGGTCTCCTTCAGGTAGTCTGTCTCATCATTGTCAGAGATCAGGCCCAGCACAACGGTATTGTCAGCAAACTTAATGATGGTGGAGGAGGTGGTAGAGGCCACTCAGTCATAGGCACATAGTGAGTACAGCAGGGGGCTCAGAACACACCCATAGGGGGCTCCAGTGCTGAGGGTTAGGGAGGCTGAAACATGTCCACCCGCTGCCTGTTGTCTGCCAGTCAGAAAATTGGAAATCCACTGACACAGAGATGGGCTGCATCCCAATTGCTCCAGCTTGGTGGTGAGTGTGGAGGGAATTATAGTATTAAACATTGAACTGTAGTCAACAAACTGTATTTTAACATTATTTCTTCTCCTAGTGTCCAGGTGGGTGAGTGATGTGTGAAGGAGGTAGAAAATGTCATTACCTGTTGAACAGTTTGGATGGTATGCAAACTGTAATGGATCCAGTGTGTTAGGTAGTGAAGAAATGATGATCATAACTACTGAAGTCAGGGCTACAGGGTGATAATCATTGAGGGAAGCAGGATGGGGTTGGAACATTGATTGACTCTTTAAAGCATGTGGGGTCACTGACTGGGATAAGGAGAGGTTGAATATTACTGCATTTATGTTGTGTTGGTCTAGGTAGTGCTCCATCAATCAATTAACATTTATTTATATAGCACCTTACAGCAATCTAAGTTGAACCAAAGTGCTTCACAGCACTTGAAATTACACTAAAGTGGCAATAAAATAGAAAATAATAATAATAACAATAATAACAATAATAATAATAATAATAATAATAATAATAATAATAATAAATAAAACACATAATTGTAAATGAAAATTAAATAATAAATAAATAAATAAATAAATAAATCAAACAAAATTATAAAATTATAAAAAGCCATTCTAAATAGTTGAGTCTTTAATTTTGCTTTAAACAAAGGAAAGTTTGTAATGTTACATAACTCAGGTGGAATGGTGTTCCAGAGTTTAGGACCAGCCACTGGACAGGCACGATCACTCCATTGTTTGCACCTTGACCGAGGAACCACTAGCAGGTTTTGGTTGGCAGAACATAAAGCTCTACTTTGTTGATAAAAGCTTACTGTTTCACACAAGTAGGAAGGTGCCAGACCATTAATCGCATTAAAACCAAACACCAAAAGTTTAAACTGAATCTGGAACTGTACCGGAAGCCAGTGGAGAGAATACAGGATTGGTGTGATGTGATCATATTTATGATTATTGGTCAGCATACGAGCTGCAGTATTCTGCACAAGTTGCAGGTGATGCAAACGAGCTTGAGTGATTCCAACATAAAGTGCGTTGCAGTAGTCTAGCAGCAATCTAATAAAAGCGTGAATGTCTTTCTCCGATTCAAAAAGGGTTTGACCTTTGCAAGGAGGCGCAGATGAAAAAAGCCTCACAACAGAGTCAATGAGTGTCTGAATGTTTAAACTGCTATCTAAAGTCATAAGTCAAAGACATAATACATTATGTTTTACTCTCATTCACACAAAGACTGTTTTGTGACAGCCAAAGTTTCATGATTTAAGTGCGTCATATGAATTTGGCACAACTGGCAGATAGATTTGTAAATCATCTGCATAAAGATGAAATGAAACATTGTGCTTTGAAATAATCGACCCTAATGGCAGCGTGTACAAAGAAAATAAAACAGGGCCCAAAATGGAACTCTGTGGAACACCGGAGGTCAAAGGGGCTGAAAAGGAAGAGAGCTCACCAATCATGACAGAAAAAGTCCTATTTGTTAAATATGACCTAAACAATCGTAGTACGGGACCTTGAAGGCCAAATTCTTCTGCCAGATGTGTCAGGAGAATCGAGTGGTCAACAGTATCAAAAGCTACAGTGAGGTCCAACATGACGAGCAGCACAGTTTTTTTGGAATCAAGGGATAGGAGGACATCATTTTGTACCTTCAAGAGAGCGGATTCAGCGCACATTGAGTGTTCTAAAGCCAGATTGGAATTTCTTTAGAACATGATTTTTTTCTAGAAAGGACTGCAACTGAATAGAGACAACTTTTTCTAAAACCTCAAATGACATAAATTAGATAGGATAAATTAGATACTGGTCTAAAATTAGACAATATTGCAGGATCAAGATTGGGTTTTTTGAGAAGAGGCCTGACCACAGTGTGCTTGAAGACATCTGAGACAAACCTTGAACTGAAGCAACTGTTAATAAAAGAGATTAGACATAGGCCCACTGTGTTAAAAACCTGTTTCAGCACCCAAGATGAAATAATGTCCAGAGGACAGTTAGGTGGGGATAACCACTGGACCGCTTCAGAGAGAAGAGATAGGGATACTGGCTCAAACCTATTAAACGCAGATGAGGGCATAGAAGAACAACATATATCAAGACCATCAGAAGTAGTGTTAATTAAGTAGTGTTATTCTGCCTAACAGAGGCAATCTTATCTACAAAATGATTAAGAAATTCAGTGCTGGTCTACAGTATGCTTTTCTACATATTCCTTGTTTTAGCACTGTTTGACATGGAAGTACTGGTCTAAGTTGTACTTGTTTAGGTATCTCTTGTCTAGTCAATGCTTGTAAAAGTACTGCTGGTCAAGTTAGTTTGGGTTTAAGAAGTGCTTGTGTATAGTAGGTAGTTCTTGACTATGTTTTGCTTGTCATTTTTAGTTCCAATGGTCAACATATGTAGTACTGGGTGGTTCTGGTATAGATAGTGCTAGTTAACATGGTGCTTAAATCGATGGTACCTGTCTAGGTAGTTAATGTCTCGTACCATCTGTGGTGCTGGTCTAGGATTTGTCTAGGTAGTGCTGCTCTAAATTGTTCTTGTCCAGGTAGTGCTGGTTTAAGTAGTCCTCATCAGCACACTGCCTGTGTAAGCAGTTCTATGAATGGTCTAATTTAGGGAGTGCTGGTCTAGGGAATTTTTATAGGGTATTTTTTTATAGGTAGTTCTTGAGTAGGTAGTGCCTGTCTAGATAGTATCCTCGACCCTTGAGTTACAAGGCCAGTGCTTACCACTACGCCCACATGCCGCCCACAGTGTATTCAGATTTATATATATATGTTACAATCGGAAAGAGGCTTCATCCGAGAATATGACTTTGCCCCAGTCCTCAGCAGTCCATTCGCCATACTTTTTGCAGAAGATCAATCTGTCCCTGATGTTTGTTTTTTTGGAGAGAAGTGACTACTTTTCCAAAAGTCTTCATCTCACTGTACGTGCAGATGCGCTCACACCTGCCTGCTGCCATTCCTGAGCAAGCTCTGCACTGGTGGCATTCCAATCCCGCAGCTGAATCCTCTTTAGGAGACGATCCTGGCGCTTGCTGGACTTTCTTGGACGCCCTGAAGCCTTCTTAACAAGAATTGAACCTCTTTCCTTGAAGTTCTTGATGATCCTATAAATTGTTGATTTAGGTGCAATCTTAGTAGCCACAATATCCTTGCCTGTGAAGCCATTTTTATGCAATGCAATGATGGCAGCACGTGTTTCTTTGCAGGTCACCATGGTTAACAATGAAAGAACAATGATTTCAAGCATCACTCTCCTTTTAACATGTCAAGTCTGCCATTCTAACCCAATCAGTTTGACATAATGATCTCCAGCCTTGTGCTTGTCAACATTCTCACTTGAGTTAACAAGATGATTACTGAAATGATCTCAGCAGGTCCTTTAATGACAGCAATGAAATGCAGTGGAAAGTTTTTTTGGGGGATTAAGTTAATTTTCATGGCAAAGAAGGACTATGCAATTCATCACTCTTCATAACATTCTGGAGTATATGCAAATTGCTATTATAAAAACTTAAGCAGCAACTTTTCCAATTTCCAATATTTATGTAATTATCAAAACTTTTGGCCACGACTGTACTGTACATGTGAACAAGGTGAAGTCCCAGCTTCAGGTTCACTGTTGAGCTCAGGTTCTGTTCTCATTCAAGATTTTCTCTGATTCCTTATGCATTAATCTGAAATCTTTAATGGATGCTAAACGGCAAAATATGATCTCTCTCTTTCTTATATGTTTTCCAAGAGAAGAACTGTGCTTCAGAGCAGATCTAACTGAACTCACACAAGTTTTCATGAAGGTTACATTTATTTGATCAGAAATACAGTTAAACAGGAATAATGTGAAATATAGCAGCTTTTTTCCATTGGAATGTATTTAAATTGTTTTATTTATTGCTGTGATGTAAAGCTGTATTTTCTGCATCATTACTCCAGTCTTTAGTGTCACATGATCCGCAGAAATCACTATTTCTGTAATTTATTCATAATGATCAAGAAACATTTATTGAGTTTTGTGGAATCAATACAACTTTAGAAACGTAACAGCGCGCATGCGCCAACTTCCGAACCTACTTCTGTGCATGTTAACTTGCATTAGAACATCTGTTCAGTAATTAAACCTTATTTGACCCAGCAAGTTTTTAATGAACTTGTTTTCACTAGTTCACTCAGTTTGTTCATGTCTTCTTGTCCAGATTACTAATAAATTCTCATTATGCCAACATTTTGCTAGTTGGATTTTTTACAGTGTGTGTGTTCCACAGAGAAGCCGAATGTGGTGATTGAATGGGGGAACGATTCTTTAACCTGTCTGGCTTCTGGTTATCCGGCACCGAGTGTGTCCTGGCAGCAGTGTGAGAAAATTCACAGCACGTATGCAAACCTTATGTCTTTCATAGATGTGATGCTCTGATGATCATAAAAGGCAGCAACATATCTTTTTCCTCTCAGTTCTACTGTAAAAGATTGTTGCGTTGTATGTCATTGTAAAGCTCCCTGAAATTAAGGAGAAAGAAATGTTTCTAACTCTCCATTATGGTTAATGATTTATATTGTTCTGTAATGTAACTCTGAAAGTCAAGTACGTCAATCCACAACATCTGCATGACTACAGCTAAAAACATAAACATCAGTAGGGATTAGCTGACTAGAGCAGACCAACGGAGACAGATGTACAGAATAGTGAGTAATGGACATGTTCTGTGACGTACTAGGTAAATGTATAAATAATATAATGTGTACGTGTGTGTGTGTTTCAGATATGATAGCTGTGGTAGAAACACATCATCTGTGCAGTTACAGGTTGAACAACACACACTCTCGCAGCACGACGAGTTCCAGCCTCACACAGTACAGAGTGTGTTACTACTGTCTCAGCTCAACGACAACACGGCTGAGTGTGTAGCTGAGAACACTGCAGGTGTCGGGCGGAGCACCATCAGCTTACTTCCCCTGCACTGTGAGACTCACCGCTACTCTACTCTCATGATGATGAAGAAGATGATGATGATGTTGATGATGATTACAGAACATGTGATTTACCTGAGAAACTCTTTGTCAGTTTATCTCTCGTTCTTCTGTCACAGTGTGTAATCCAGACACTCAGATTTTTCTCACTAATTTCCTAAAACAGATGTTTCCAAACCTGCACCAGAGCATGAGACATCCCAGATGTTCCTCATCCTCATCACAGCAATCTCAATTACAGCAATGCTGCTCTTCATTGTGTTAGGGGTTTGTGTGTACAGGTGTAAACAGGTAACTCATTATTATTATTATTATTATTATTATTATTATTATTATTATTATTATTATTATTATCATCATTATAATTATTATATAATAATAATTATTATTATTATCTAAATGGGCTCAATGAAATATAACATTTTTAAGAAAAAGATGTTCTTTGTATTTGCGCATACACAACTATTTAATATACAGACTGATATACAGTAAAATGCTTATACGACTGTTTGTGACCTAAAAATTGCCAAATAGAATCGGAAAACAGAAAGATTTTACTGCAATAACAGAAAAATCTACTAAGAATAATAAAAATAAAAAAATATTGTAAAACAGGTGAAACTGGACACAGGTGTGAGTGACACATGAATGTATTCAAACCCTCTGACAGATCTATGATAGGAATATTTGTTTATTAAACTTCTTTTCCTTCATATTACATCCATCCCTGTCACTCAGAAATAACATATTAATTATAGCTAGAATAATATATTAAAATTACGTTTAGTTTGTTATTTATTGTTTTTGTAAAGAATTACATTAATTACAGTGAGTTAATAAGACTGTATTTATGACTGTGTTTTAGACTTTATAAACAATGACAGTAAAGTCATCATGTTAAAAAATCATGTATTATAAATATGAAAAAAGTTTGCATGTGTGTGCATGTTCTACAGATGCCAAAATATGAAATCCGATGGAAGATCATTGAGGTGAGTGATGGGAATAACTACACCTACATCGACCCCACTCAGCTTCCCTACAACCCCAGGTGGGAGTTTCCCCGGGACAGACTGACATTCGGTAACACACACTTCCTGTTTATTGTCTTCAGTATTTATAATAATAGGTGATTATATATAACTGTCCTCATCCTGCTACATTTACAATGACAATGAAACATTGATATTTTATTCTTTGTTTTTGCCTCGTATTCCCCTGTGTAGTGCACTTATATAGTGAACATGAGACAGTAAGTCATAATGCAGTTCTAGTGGACATGTAGTGCACTAATCAGAAGGTGTGAATGTAAAACTGTCCTCTAATAAACTTCTAACGCACTCACCAGAAAGTAAAGTTGTTAAAGCTCCCTCCAGTGGACATGTAGTGCACTAACCAGAAAGAAGCAGGCCTGGAGGTTAAATTTCCCTCTACTGGACCCGTAGTGCACTACTTAGAAGGCATGAATTTTAAACTGCCCTCTAGTGGACATGCTTTACAAGTGTTGTTAAACAGTCCTCTAGTGGACATGTAACGCACCATTAAGTAGGTATGAATGTTAAACCACAGCAGTTTGAAGGTATGAACGGTAAGCTGCCCTCTAGTGGCACTAACCAAAGTGGCTTTGAATTATAAATGGCCCTCTAGTGCACATGTAGCTCTACCAACCCCTGAACTGTGCTGTTGTGTAGTGTATTGGGGTGTGGCAGGATTTCATACGTGTGTGTGTGTGTTTGTGTGTGTATGCGTGTGTGTGTATGCGTGTGTGTGTGCGTGAGTGTGTGTGTGTGTGTGTGTGTGTGTGTGTGTGTGTGTGTGTGTGTGTGTGTGTGTGTGTGTGTGTGTGTGTGTGTGTGTGTGTGTGTGTGTCATACACAGGTCAGGTCCTGGGCTCTGGGGCGTTCGGGAGGGTGGTGGAAGCGACAGCGTTGGGTCTGGAGACGGCCGATCACGTCACTCAGGTGGCAGTGAAAATGCTGAAGTGTGAGTTTATTAAAATAGGAACATGAGCTGATGATGTAAAACTCTTAACAAACACACACTCGCCATGAGGAATTTCACTTTTATCCTGGTTTTGCTTCCTGTTTTTTTTCTTCCTCTTTTCCTCCCTCTTCCTCTTCCTCTTTATGTAATTTACTATTATTATTATTATTATTATTATTATTATTATTATTATTATTATTACTATTATTAGTAGTAGTATTAGTAGTATTATTACTATTATACTGCCAATTTAATAATCATTACATTTTTATCCCACCATTAGTCGCTTATCAAGGAAACTATAATAATCTAAATAAAAGCAATAGTCTAAATTATTTGTTTGTTTGTTTGTTTGTTTGTTTGTTTGTTTGTTTGTTTGTGCCGACACAGCCAGTGCTCTCTCAGAGGAGAAAGAAGCTCTGATGTGTGAGTTGAAGATTTTGAGTCATCTCGGCTCTCACACCAACATCGTCAACCTGCTGGGAGCCTGCACACACGGGGGTGAGACACCTATCTGTGTATCTGTCTGTCTGCCTGTCTGTCTATAAAAACACCTACAAAAGAAAATACAGAGAGACGAAATGAGCAGCTCCAATTTAATCACAAAACAGTAATCAGTTTAAATTTTTAAATTGTAAATGCTTTAGATGAGCCTGACTGGAGTTTAGTGTAGCTGCACTGACTCGGCATTATGAGAATAAAGTTTTGTTCGTGAATAAGACACACTCTGTGTCTATGTGTCTATGTGTCTATGTGTGTATGTGTGTGTGTGTGTGTGCGTGTGTGTGTGTGTGTGTGTGTGTGTGTGTGTGTGTGTGTGTGTGTGTGTGTGTGTGTGTGTGTGTGTCCAGGTCCAGTGTTGTTAATAACAGAGTTCTGCAGTCACGGTGATCTGCTCAACTTCCTGCGCAGGAAGGCGCCGTCGTTTATTAGCTCAGTATTTCACACATACGAGTCCTCAGACTTTCAGGTCTACAGGAACCTGCTGGAGCTTCAGAACCACGAGAGACGTGATGAGATCAACAGGCACGGCTTTATCACACACACACACACACACACACACACACAGTAACACACACAACACACATTGTAACACACCCCCGGGGTTAATGAGTTATCAGTTCACATGTAATTAGAAAGAGAGGGTGGCTTTACGCAGGTGTTGAGTTTAATCCCAGTAAAGTTTCCTCGTTTTTCTGATCATTTATTATTTGATACACAGCATTGAATTTAGGTGTTATTTTTTACCATGGCCTTAAATTTGATAAACAGATCAAAGCTGTGGTTCGATCCAGTTTCTTTCAGTTAAGGCAACTGGCGTAACTTAAACCTGTTTTGTCCTTTAGGCGTTTTGAAATAGCCATCCACCACTCGCATTACTGTAATGCTCTGTATTTTGGGGTTACTCAGGCAGCATTACATCGGCTACAGCTGATCCAAAATTCTGCTGCTCCACTATTAACGTCTACGCGTAACAGAGAACATACTGTATCTCTCCAGTTCTGGCTTCTCTTCATTGGCTCCCGGTAACTGTACCGTACAGTACCGAATAATTTATTTTATTCTTTTGGTCACGTTTAAATGTTTACATGGCCTTGCCCCGCCCTACCTCTCAGATCTGCTTAAGTCATATGCTCCATCTCGGACTCTCAGATCATCAGATAAACTTTTGCTGACGGTAACAAAAACCAAGTGCAAGGGGTGATCGGGCGTTCTGTGTGGCGGCATCCAAACTGTGGAATGACCTGCCCGTGACCATTCGTAAGGCCACATCACTGAGGGTGTTTAAGTCCCAAAGCTCACATGTTTTCTCTGGCGTTTAAACCAACATAAGATGTTGATTTTACATGTTGTTTGATTAGATTGTGTGTGATGTTATTTTAATTATGTTCCTTTTTTATATTTTATTATTTATTTATTTATTTATTTTCTTAATTTAATTTATTTCTTTTATTTTATTTTTATCATATTACTATATTATTTTATTATTTATGTGAAGCACTTTGAGACATTCTTGTTGTTAAAGTGCTATACAAATAAAGATGAGTTGAGTATTTATTTGCTTTAGCAGTTACATGGACATGCAGCCAGGTCAAAGGTCACGAGACAGTACACAGGGTAAGGTCAGCTCTAAATCATAGCAATGATGATGTTTAAAGTTGCAGTGTGTGATGGTGTACTGCCCCCTGCTGTTCAGGAGAGAAGAGAGGGGGAGGGGGAGGAGGGCGAAGCGATCCTTCAGCACTCAGCATCCTCCACTTACTGCGATTCTCCGCTCACGTGGCTCAGGGCATGGACTTCCTCGCATCCAAGAACGTACGAGCTCTTAACGATCACACCTCACAAAGACACAAAGTTAACAAACAAACAACTCCAATAAACAAACACAAAGATCAAACAAGAAACACTGAAACAATTTCAATAACAATTAACTGAAATTACAGAATAATTAATAAATAAATAAACACCATTAGTGTACAGCAGTGTGTTTACACCAGAGTGTTAATCATTAAATCACTTTTTTTTTTATTTAGATGTAAAGTGTGTGTGTGTGTGTGTGTGTGTAGTGTATCCACAGAGATGTTGCCGCTAGAAACGTCCTGCTGTCCGACTCTCTAGTGGCCAAGATCTGTGATTTCGGTCTGGCGCGTGACATCATGAACGACTCGAACTATGTAGTGAGAGGAAACGTAAGGGTGTGTGTGTGTGTCCAGGTCTGATTCAGTCTAATCACTCCTGCGTCTGATTTACACTGGTCTGATCTGGTTTGACACGGTGTGTTTCAGGCGCGCCTGCCGGTGAAGTGGATGTCCCCGGAGAGCATATTCGAGTGTGTGTACACGGTGCAGAGTGACGTCTGGTCGTACGGGATTCTGCTCTGGGAGATCTTCTCTCTCGGTCAGTGGATTCACAGTGCGCTTTAATTCTGTGTGTTTATTAACCGCCACTGAGTTACTGATCAGGATGTCAGGGGTTCGAGGCCCAGCATCACAGCTGATGCTGTTCAAGTCCCTGAGCATAACCCTTTCTGCTCCAGGGGAAGCTGTATCACCCCTGACTTCTGACTCCATCAAGGGAAATGTTTATGCACAAAATCACCATCTCTGAATCTTTGAAAATTAGGTGAAGAACTAGAACAAAAAGAAAAAGTGAAGAACAAACTATGTTCCTTATCTTTTACAATCTTTTCTTTTACAATTCTACACACAAACATGAAAACAACTAATACAACTTTGAACAGAGAATATAAATTTGCCAGTCAGCGTTACACATTCAATACACAATGATCAATGATCAAAAACACAATAAAAAAGAGAATCGATCAAAAAGAGATCAAAGGTCCCATATACAATAACATTAGAGTTTATGAGGTCATTTGTATGAACCAAAGGTTTTCTGTGACTTTTCCTTTTTTATCTTTTAGATCAGAAGTAAATGTAAAGTTCATTGTGAAATGCAAAAGAAATGTTTAATTTTCCTGAAACATGAATTAAACAAATTCTCCAGTATAATGATTGACAGCAGAGAGAATCCAGGTGCCTTTTCGTTCATGTGATCCCGACCAACGCGAGACCTCGTTTGTAATTGGTCATGTGGCTCATGTCAGGGAACCGTCACACACCTTGGGACGAGGCTTCATTTGGCCCCTTCTGTTCACTACAAGCTTCAGTGACACATGTGACAAAACACAGATTTCTTCTTCTACTGCGTCCTCCTCTGCTTTAAAGTGTCCACAGTGTTGGCACTATTATATATAGATGTTTATCTTCTGATCAGTGGCAGTGTTTGTCTGTGTGTGTGTGTGTGTGTGTGTGATGATCAGGGAGGAGTCCGTATCCAGACGTGCTGGTCGATGCTCGTTTCTATAAGATGATCCGATGTGGGTATCAAATGTCACAGCCGGATTTCGCTCCTGATGAGATGTGAGTGCAGATCTTTACACTCCCTCACACAAACCTTAAATATACAAACAAACAAAGAAATTAATAAGTAAACAAACAAACAGGTATAAAATAATGAGGATGTGCTGGAGTCTGGAGCCGACCTCTAGACCGACCTTCAAACAAATCTCACACATCATCAGAGCACTGCTGCCTGAGCACACAGAGCAGGTACACACACACACACACACACACACAAACGCACACAAACGCACACAAGCACACACAAGCACACACAAGCACACACGCGTACACACAAACACAAATACACACAAACACACTCACACACACAAACACAAACAAACAAACACAAACATGTGCACACACAAGCACACACACATACGCGTACACAAGCACACACACACGCACACATACAAACACACACGCACACATACACACACAAACACACACTCACAAACACAAACACACACACACACACACAGTTTTTGTCTTTTGGTGTTTTTATACCTTCAATTCCTAAACTCCACTTCTAAATAAACCCCAAGCACTTCCATAAATAATGGCACCCTTCATAAAAACAAGGTGAAAATCAATCCTGGACATTTTGCATTATTATTGGCACGCTGTAATTAATCATATAATTTTTACTGTGATCTCTAAAACGATGTTAGACACATGTATAGGACCTTCATCCACTTAACTGTGCGTGCGTGCATGTTGGCGGGGTGAGATGAGAGAGCTGTGTTCTTGGTGATTTGACATGTACTTGGTGTTTTGCGCTTAGGAGCTATATGAGAACATTCAGCAGGAGCTGGCTCAGAGGCTCGAGACGATGGCGTGTGTCACGGACAAAACCAACAACAATCAACATGACAGCAAAAGTCCTCAACAACAGCGTTTACTCACACACTCCAATAACTACCAGCATTACTGACACTCAGCCTCGTACACATACACTGTAAAAAAGAAAATCTTGACTTAACTCGAAATTTCAAGGCAACTTGCTGCACAGCTTTTTTGAGTTAAGTGAACAAGTTGGGTTAAAAGTGGAGTTAACTCAAAAAAGCTGTGCAGCAAGTTGCCTTGAAATTTTGAGTTAAGTCAACTTGTTGTTGACTTAACTAAATTTACTGAGTAAGGTCTCCCAACTTATATTCTTTTGTTAAGTTAAAAATGATTTGATAGTTTCAAAGACTTATTAATTTAATAAATGTGAACTTGTCACATGTATTGGGTTCAAAATATGTGTTTAAATTTACTGAAGCAGGTTTTATTGTAATACAATATAATGAAAAAAGCTGTAACTGAATCCTTGAAAGTTTCTTCCAAATTTAATTTTAAACCAAAAGGAACACACTACAACCACATTCCATCACTTTCAAATAAAAGTAAGCAAAAAGAAACATGTCAAAATGCCTTTTACAGTCTAAACTTAACAAAACAAGGAAAAGAGTACATAATAATAATAATAATAATAATAATTTGAAGTCTGAAAACAGCTCACAAAAGCAAAGTCATAGGAGAAGTTAAGTCTTAAGGGATTGTACCCTTGCAGAGCAGTGAGTGCCCAATTCAATGAACACCTTCTCAATCACCTCAAAAGTGTACTTCAGATTTTTTGGTACTAAAATCCAAGGCAAACAGGTCAAAGGCCAAACTGTTCTGGAGCATATTGCAAGACAATCCCTTCCTCCACCACAAAGTTTAAAGTTTATGACACTGTTAAGTAAAGTTTATGACACTGGTCAAAGTCGTAGGGAATCATCGTCTTCAATCACAATAGGAACTCCCACTTTCATCCCTCTGGTCTGTCCGCCATCAGGAGTACTGTCCTAATGTAATAAAGAGAACAAAAAAAATAACTTTTGACATCCATCTTTTCTATGTGTTTATATTTCTTTTTGTTCCATGAACGTTTTGGATCCTACTAGATTAATGTAGACAAAATGCACAGAAAGAAACACCTCATAAATCTTTAAAATCAGTTGAGATGATCAGATGAAGTAAAATAAGAGCCGGCGTTCAAATGAATAAGAATTTAAATATCTTAATAATGTCAACACAAATATTAACAGCCGTATTTTTGTCATAGTGCCTGCAGAGAATCAATGTAACATACTCACCAGACATGTTCTGAATAGTGCAGATGATCCATCACGGATAAACACATCGAGATCTTCCAGGACAGTTTTCATTCAGCGAGCCACAATATTTGAAGTCTGAAAAAAAGGGTGCTAATGTTATGCATTGTCCCCTTTGATAAACTTTCAGGTATTCATAACATGTAACATTAGGGAGACTCTAATTATGAGAGAAAGATTTAGGAATATGCAGTACTGTTTGCAAGTTTGTGCTCAACGGTCTCAGCATCAAATTTTTCTGTGTCCTGTTCTCTCAATTCTACAGTCGTGGTATAGGTTTTGAGAATGACACAAATATTAGTTTTCACAAAGTTTGCTGCTAAACTGCTTTTAGATCTTTGTTTCAGTTGTTTCTGTGATGTACTGAAATATAATTACAAGCATTTCATATGTTTCAAAGGCTTTTATCGACAATTACATGACATTTATGCAAAGAGTCAGTATTTGCAGTGTTGGCCCTTCTTTTTCAGGACCTTTGCAATTCGACTGGGCTGCTCTCAATCAACTTCTGGGCCAAATCCTGACTGATAGCAACCCATTCTTTCATAATCACTTCTTGGCGTTTATCAGAATTAGTGGGTTTTTGTTTGTCCACCCGCCTCTTGAGGATTGACCACAAGTTCTCAATGGGATTAAGATCTGGGGAGTTTCCAGGCCATGGACCCAAAATTTCATCGTTTTGGTCCCCGAGTCACTTAGTTATCACTTTTGCCTTATGGCACGGTGCTCCATCGTGCTGGAAAATGCATTGTTCTTCACCAAACTGTTGTTGGATCGTTGGAAGAAGTTACTGTTGGAGGGTGTTTTGATATCATTCTTTATTCATGGCTGTGTTTTTGGGCAAAATTGTGAGTGAGCCCACTCCCTTGGATGAGAAGCAACCCCACACATGAATGGTCTCAGGATGCTTTACTGTTGGCATGACACAGGACTGATAGCAGCGCTCACCTTTTCTTCTCCGGACAAGCCTTTTTCCAGATGCCCCAAACAATCGGAAAGAGGCTTCATCCGAGAATATGACTTTGCCCCAGTCCTCAGCAGTCCATTCGCCATACTTTTTGCAGAAGATTAATCTGTCCCTGATGTTTTTTTTGGAGAGAAGTGGCTTCTTTGCTGCCCTTCTTGACACCAGGCCATCTTCCAAAAGTCTTGGCCTCACTGTGCGTGCAGATGCGCTCACACCTGCCTGCTGCCATTCCTGAGCAGCTCTGCACTGGTGGCACTCTGATCCCGCAGCTGAATCCTCTTTAGGAGACGATCCTGGCGCTTGCTGGACCTTCTAGGACGCCCTGAAGCCTTCTTAACAAGAATTGAACCTGTTTCCTTGAAGTTCTTGATGATCCTATAAATTGTTGATTTAGGTGCAATCTTAGTAGCCACAATATCCTTGCCTGTGAAGCCATTTTTATGCAACGCAATGATGGCTGCATGCACCCGTTTCTTTGCAGGTCACCATGGTTAACAATGAAAGAACAATGATTTCAAGCATCACCCTCCTTTTAACATGTCTAACCCTATCAGTCTGACATAATGATCTCCAGCCTGTGCTTGTCAACATTCTCAACCGAGTTAACAAGATGATTACTGAAATGATCTCAGCAGGTCCTTTAATGACAGCAATGAAATGCAGTGGAAATTTTTTCGGGATTAAGTTAATTTTCATGGCAAAGAAGGACTATGCAATTCATTACTCTTCATAACATTCTGGAGTATATGCAAATTGCTATTAAAAAATTTAAGCAGCAACTTTTCCAATTTCCAATATTTATGTAATTCTCAAAACTTTTGGCCACGACTGTACTGTACATGTGAACAAGGTGAAGTCCCAGCTTTCACGTTCACTGTTCAGCTCAGGTTCTGTTTCTTTCAAGATTTTCTCTGATTCCTTATGCATTAATCTGAAATCTTTGATGGCTGGTAAAGCTTGAATCTACATTTCTGTAAGGGGCAAAATATGATCTCTCTCTTTCTTATATGTTTTCCAAGAGAAGAACTGTGCTTCAGAGCAGATCTAACTAAACTCGCACAAGTTTTCATGAAGGTTACATTTATTTGATCAGACAGTTATCAGACAGTACAGTTAAACAGGAATAATGTGATATATAGCAGCTTGTTTCCATTGGAATGTATTTAAATTGTTTTATTTATTGCTGTGATGTAAAGCTGTATTTTCTGCATCATTACTCCAGTCTTAAGTGTCCCAACCAGAACTAAATGTCAGTATTAGACATTTTTATAGACTAACATTCTTATTATTATTAAAATTGGCAAAAAAGCTATAACTCTATATAAAAAAATATCAAGAAATTTTCCCATGATCAAATCCTCATATTAGAGAGATTTCTGAAGACCATGTGACCCTAAAGACTTGAGTAATGATGCAGAACATTCAGCTTAATGTCACAGCAATATTTACAGTTTTAAGTACAGTACATTCCAGTAGACAACAGAAATTTTGAAGTCTAACATTTTCACCTTATTCCAGTTTTACTATATCAAATAAATGTAGTATCTTATGTTGATCAAATAAATGTAGCATTGATTAACATAAAACTCTTTTAAAAACAAAAAATAATACAGATCTAAAACTTTTGAACGTTAGTGCAGAGCTAATCTGACCAATAAAATTAACAAAAATATTCAATAGTCTTTTTACTTCTTTTTAGTTATATTTAATGAAATGGGGTATGAATAGTCTTACATAAAAAAGTAAACTAGTAAGGTATAACAAAAATAATTTTTTGCCCTAACTTCATATTTCGTTCTTAAAATCATTAAAAATCCTGCATTGTAAATGTTTACTTACATGAAATGGCAAAGTTTGAGGTCTTGTGATGAAGTCTGTTTATCCAGGAGGATATTGAGAGAATGTGTTCTGAAACGTTAAATGCAAAGATTACAAATACTGTGGTGCAAATACTGCATATTTTTAAATACCAAGTGTCGATGAGTTATTATGAATTTAACCAGACTTTCTAGACTTGTCTTATTATTCTCCAGTCTCTTTGGCTGTGGGTAATAAACGGCTTCAGTTAAGTTTGCAACAAGTTATTTTATTAAGCCAAACAGCAAGACAAACTGCTCTCATGTGCTTCTCTCCCACCGTGTCACACTCTCACCTGTCCCATGGGAAACCCCTGGCAGGTAACTTGTTAGTTCCTCTTAACATAAGCAAAATAACCAATAAATCAAATATCACACATGCAGGGATATAGACAAAATAATAATGTGCTGTGAATAATAATTAAATAATATTTGATTCTAAATGTAATATTTCTAATACAATTAAATATACTTCATAATATGCAACACCTGTAATAAATAACATAAATGTAGTAAACTCAAAATAATACAAAATATATTGATTGTAGTAATTCAGGTTACAGGATGACTTGCAGCTTTCTCACTGTCTCACCTTAAATAAACAATTGCACCAAGCTCTATGTACTTCACAAAGAACGCCGTATAATAACGCTCATTTATGTTAAGACACTTTCTACAAAGGACTTCGATATAAATATATGCACTTACCAAAGTTTAAAAGAAGTTGTCCGTTGTGAGGTGGAGAAACAGGATACTAATACAGATGATGTTCAAAATACCCGCTGCACGCAACACGCATGCGCCAACTTCAGAAATTTAGAAATGTAACAGCGTGCATGCGTCAACTTCCGAACCAACTTCTGTGCGTGTTAACTTGCATTAGAAAGTCTGTTCAGTAATTAAACCTTAGTTGACCCAGCGAGTTTTTAATTAACTTGTTTTCACTAGTTCAGTCAGTTTTTTCATGTCTTATTGTCCAGATTACTAATAAATTCTCATTATGCCAACATTTTGCTAGTTGGATTTTTTACAGTGTACGCTTTCTGTTTGTTACTGTTAGCATTCAACGACACACTTACAAATAGTCGTAGCATTAGCATTCTGCCAAGGCAAGACCAGACAGATTACAGTAATCTAAATAAATAATGAAAGTAGTAATACACACAAGTGTGTGTTTGTGTGTGTGTGTGTGTGTGTGTGTGTGTGTGTGTGTGTGTGTGTGTGTGTGTGTGTGTGTGTGTGTGTAAACCTGCAAACAGAGAGTGAAATGCTTTATAGCCTGAAACAAACATTACATTTATGAACTTTATTGAAACTCTTACACACACATTCTTTTACAAACTATACATATCTAAATGAGCTCTCTCTCTCTCTCTCTCTCTCTCTCTCTCTCTCTCTCTCTCTTTTAATAAACTGCAGGATTTTATTTCACATTTCTATTTAAAATGTATTAAGTGTTTTGTAAATATGTTTTTTATGAACCTAAAGGCCTATAAATACTTTTTGTTTGTTTTTCTCCTAAAAAGACATTTTGTTGTTTGAGTGATTATATAACGTAAATTAAATGAAACATCATTTAATTTGTAAACATCTGTAAGATAAACTGTAAAATTTCAGCTCAGAAATAACAGTCAGTCAAAATATCATCAATTTAAATTTTTAAATGCATTTATATTTCTACACACACTGTACATATAATTAGCAGTCTCCTGTATTTACAATAAAAGTTTCATTTCTACACTCTGGACTTTTTATTACTGTGTATATATACAGTGAAGCCTTGCCATAACAAACATAATTTGTTCCTAAGTTCTGGTCATGACCCCATTGGTTTTCTCCATTGGTTTATGAATTCAGGTTCCACTGTATATACAGAATATCATTGATCAATCTAGGAACCTCTGTAGTCCTACTAGGGACCGTGGAGGCCAGTGGTGGCTATTGAATTTTTTCCTTTTTTGTATAATCATTGTAGGACCTCAAGTCAACATTCACACACTACGGGTCATTTGGAAACGCAAATTAGTCTAACCTGCATGTCTTTGGACTGTGGGAGAAAACTGGAGAACCCAGAATAAACCAACCAAGCACAGACAGAACATGCAAACTCCATGCACACACACCAGACAGAGAATCGAACTCGGGACCTGGAGGTGTGAGGCAAAATTGCTCACCACTAAGTTACCGTGGCCCATATATGTACAGTATATGTACTTTTTATATTATTTATATTATCACTGTGGTGTTATGAGCATCTTACACTCATCTTATACTGGGGATGCGTCAAGAAGGGCATCCGGATAAAACCCGAGTTCTGTGTGGATCAGATGAACCGCTCGGGCGACCCATCGACTAGAACAGCTGAAAGATCAACAACAACTGTTGTGGTTATGTAACACAGCGCCATGTAGAAATGTAGTTAAGCAGGTACTTGTTCTAGGATTTATTGTAGTAAAAGCTCTCGTCTAATAAACCTACTCGAGGACAGATAAATGAAACCTACAGTTTGGTAACTAATGAAATGTACTCAGTGACCTCACAGCTCTAACTCTGAGAAATATAAATGAGTTGGATTAAGAGTTCTCGTCCCCACACTGTGTGTTATTCTCGACTAAACTTAGTGCTGATAATACTGTCTCACACACACACACAGTGGTGTAACGTTACACATGACAGTTTTATTTATAGCGATGTGTGAAAGGCTTTGGATCGCTGACCGCTGAGGAAACACACTGAGCGTGCACAGAGCACAGGTTCATTCGACCTTTTTAAGTTAGAAAAGAAAATCCAGGAGTTCTAGCTTTTCTTCAGTGCAGTTCGTTCTGTCTGCGCTGCCCCTCTCTGGTTGCCATGGGGAACTACAGCTCTACAGGTAAGCTGCAGTCTGTCCTACACACCCAGGTTTAATTATCTTCTGAAGGTATAAATAATCAGAGAACACCACTGCGCATGTGTGTGTGTGTGTGTGTGTGTGTGTGTGTGTGTGTGTGTGCGTGCGTGTGCTGAGTTCTGGGTTCTGATTGGTCACAAGGTGTTGATTAATTGGCATTTAACAGTAAAAGGTGAAGATGAGAAGCTACCATTCTCTCTCTCTCTCTCTCTCTCACACACACACGTGTGTGTGCGCTAACATTGCCGTGACTCTTCTGATGTGTGTTTGTAGCTCTACACAGGCTACAACTGATCACAGGAGGTTAATGCAATAGTATTTAGCATTTAGCTAGCTGCTATAACACAACATTACTGTAACAATGTGGATTAACATTACATGGTTAAGAAGATAAACCGCCCTGGCTGGTGTTTGCTAGTTAGCCAGCTAGGTATAAGTTAATATGATATAATGAAGCTGAGTGTTGCGTGAGACGTCTCAGAGGGTTGTTTATGTTATAAAATAAAAACAGAGGGTGAAACTGAGTTTGGGAGGACACAAGCGCGATGTTCTATTTAATTTATCTCAAACGATTAAAGCAAGCACGTAAATCAAAATCGTACTCAGTAATCCAGGCACAGATTGATCAGCAAAACACAGCGCATCAAAGACAACAAAGAAACACAATCAACTAAAACATCAAAGCGCTTAGTAACGCCTTCCAGGAAACCTGCACGAGTGGAGACTTCACAACAACTCACTGTTCGGGAGTTCCCTTTATACCGGTGTGTTGTTTGGGCTCACAGTGTGTGTGTGTTGTGATTTAGGCGATGCAGGCAGCGTGCATGCCGGGAGGCGTAGTTCATTACCAGTATTTCGGTGTTGTGTTTTGTCCAGAGTTGCTGCAGGTGTCCTGACACTGTGATCCTGACACATCACTGAGCATGAAGATTTAAATAAAGCCAACGCCATGCAATCTACTGTGTTTCATATCTGAATAATCACAATATACAGGGTGGGCCATTTATATGGATACACCTTAATAAAATTGGAATAGTTGGTGATATTAACGTCCTGTTTGTGGCACATTAGTATATTTGAGGGGGAAAACTTTTTAAGATGGGTATTGACCATGGTGGCCATTTGGAAGTCAGCCATCTTGGATCCAACTTTTGTTTTTTCAATAGAAAGAGGGTCATGTGACACATCAAACGTATTGGGAATTTCACAAGAAAAACAATGGTGTGCTTGGTTTTAAAGTAACTTTATTCTTTCATGATTTATTTACAAGTTTCCCTTTGTTCACAGCCATTGACATGTCGAAGAGGTTAACACGTGATGATCGGATCGACATTGTGTTGATATCTGGTGAACACAGTAACCAGGTCATTGCAGCAGATTTCAATGCAAGACACCCTACGAGACCACCCATCTCCCATGCTACAGTTAGCAAACTGCTTGCTAAGTTTCGTGAAACTGGTTCAGTGTTGGATTTGCCAAAATGTGGACGCATGAAAACTGTCACTAATGAACAAACATCAGTGGCTGTCCTAGCTTCATTCAGCAAGAGCCCACAGCGTAGCACTCGCCGCATGTCACTGGAGAGTGGCATTATCGAACATCCCTTCGGCGGATATTAGCTACTCACAAATGGCACCCTTAGAAACTCCAGCTACTGCAGCATCTCAACGATGATGACCCAGATCGGCGCACACAATTTGCAGAATGGGCAAAACAAAAATTGGAACAGGACCCTTAGTTCACGCAGAAGATTTTGTTCAGTGATGAGGCAAACTGTTATGTGAATGGTGAAGTTAACAAACAAAACCACCGCTATTGGTCTGACACTAACCCACACTGGATAGATCCCTCCAAGTCTGTTGGAACAAAAAAAGTGATGGTATGGTGTGGTATATAGGGTACAAAGATAGTGGGGCCATTCTTCATCAATGGAAACCTCAAGGCCGCTGGATATTTGAAATTGCTATATGATGATATGTTTCCCTCTTTATGCACTGAAGCTGGCACGTTCTCTGAGTTTTTTCCAGCAAGATGGTGCACCACCACATTATGGCTGTCAGGTCCGAGCATTCCTAGATGAACAGTTTCCTGAAAAGTGGATTGGTCGTCATGGGCCAGTTGAATGGCCCCCAAGGTCTCCCGATCTGACCCCCTTAGACTTTTATCTTTGGGGTCATCTGAAGGCAATTGTCTATGGTGTGAAGATACGAGATGTGCAGCACCTGAAACTACGGATACTGGAAGCCTGTGCTGGCATTTCCCCTGCGGTGTTGCTATCAGTGTGTGAAGAGTGGGAGAAGAGGGTTGCATTGACAATCCATCACAATGGGCAGCACATTGAACACATTTTATAAGTGGTCAGAAACTTGTAAATAACTCATGAAAGAATAAAGTTACGTTAAAACCAAGAACACCATTGTTTTTCTTGTGAAATTCCCAATAAGTTTGATGTGTCACATGACCCTCTTCATATTGAAAAAAAAAAAGTTGGATCCAAGATGGCCGACTTCCAAATGGCCACCATGGTCACCACCCATCTTGAAAAGTTTGCCCCCTCACATATACTAATGTGCCACAAAGAGGACGTTAATATCACCAACCATTCCCATTTTATTAAGGTGTATCCATATAAATTGCCCACCCTGTACATTAGTGTGATACTAATAATACTAATATGAAAATATGTTTTTCTTGTTACCATAGAAACTGGAATACATTTGTACTGTGATTCCTTTCACATCGAAATTATGTTGGTGTCTTTACTTTTGTCTTTTAAAGAAATTGAAGTTTTTAAAGGCATTGTATCAGCAGCAGGGAGCGAGACACACACACTACAGGACCAAGCGGTAAATAATCATGTCAGTAAGTGGACTAATCCAAAATCCTAACATATAAAACTGTAATGTATATTCATGTGTGTGTGTGTGTGTGTGTGTGTGTGTGTGTGCGTGTGCGTGTGCATTAACTATTTAACATCCTAAAATATTATATTCTCCTTAATACATCATATGAAAATCTAATAGTGCTAAAATTGGTCTGTAAAGAGTATTTGACTTTCTTCAGAATAAAATTTGTAATAAAGCACATGGAATCGTCGCTCTGCTATAAACACTTGTACATTAACACTGTGGTGTTGTGTTCATGTGGTTGTGTTCATCCCTCTCATCATGACATTTGTGCTGCTCGTACAACTGAAACTCAGCGCCCCCTGGTGGTGCAGTCCGGCTCAGTGTTTGTCCTGTTAGTGTTCAGAGCACACAGTAAAGTTTGGACTCAGCGACCTATTCAAAAGCTTTATTTCTGTGATTCTTTCTTTTTACTAAAGATACGGATCCTGAAATAACACACATGGAATTATGGAATATTGTGTTTTAGACTCTGTAAAGCCGCCAGTTTAGCTTGGTGATGCTGAGAGTGTGAAGCTGTTAAAGCAAATCTGATTGTGTGCCATTGTGTGTGTGTGTGTGTGTGTGTGTGTGTGTGTGTGTGTGTGTGTGTGTGTGTGTGTGTGTGTGTGTGTGTGTGTGTGTGTGTGCGTGTGTGAGTGTGTGTGCGTGTGTGTTGCTGGAGCATGGCGGCTCAGAACACACAGCGGTTTGAAAGTTTAACTCACCGGCACGGTGTGCGCGGCGAGTTTAGAGGAGTGTGTGTTAGCGGTTGGTGATGTGGTGGGACACGAGAACATCGTCTCTGCTTCCCGCATGAACAGCGCTGTGGTTATGTTTGTTAATAGTGTAGATAAAGTGGCTAAACTTGTACAGAATGGTATCACTGTAAATAACGAGCACATCCTGGTTTTTCCCCTGAGCTCCCCAGCCAAGAAAATAGTTCTGTCCAATGTCCCTCCCTTCATACCTGATAGTGTCATCACTACAGAACTGTCCAGATATGAAAGACTGGTCTCCCCCATAAAGAAAATCCCCCTGGGCTGTAAATCCCCACTGATTAAACACCTGGTGTCTTTTAGGAGAGTTGTTTTTATGATCTTTAAAGAGGGCGTAGAAGAGCTAAATGCTGTTTTTAAATTCAGGGTTGAAAACTTTGACTACAGTATATTCGCTTCCTCAGACACTGATATAAAATGTTTTAAATGTGGTGCAATGGGACATCTGGTCCGTGCTTGTCCCGAAAGACAGAGCGATCCTGGTGCTTCTGAGCGAGCGGGTCACGACGCGACCGTGCCGGGCGAGGCCGCTCCCCCTGCGACTACAGCTCGGCCGCCTGCTGAGGGACCCGGCAATGCTGCTGACCCAGAGCCAGAGGAGACCGAACCCCAGCCTGCAGTCCAAGAGTCAACTGGAGTTACACCAGAAACAATGAGCTCGGCCAAACTGGACCGAGAGGAACCCAACGTGACCTAGCCAGCACCGGAGAGGCCGAACACTGCTGATAAGGTCACAGAGGGTTCGGGTGCAGCGCTGGAGCTACCTGTGCTCTCAGCGATGGGTACAAGGGCGAGGAGCCGTCAAATGGAAGCATCAGCCGCACTGTCACAAGGGGACGAGGCGGACATAGAGATGGAAGAGGAGGCCTCCTTCAAAGCACCAAAAAGGAAAAAAGACCGGAAAGGAGGAGGAAAAAAACTCCCCAAAAAAGACCCCGAACCGGAGTCAGACAGTGACGGGTACATTTCAGACTCTGTGCTGCTCCTCACCGCAGAGGAAGAAAGAATGCCAGTCATCTACAGCGAGGAATCTATACATGTTTTTTTAGAAAAGACGAAAGGGGGGTCAAAAATCAAAATAGAAGACCACTTCTCAAGCAAGAGACAGTTCGTCCATGACGTCAAATACTACAGAAGACAAAAAGTTTTCGCTGAACTTGAAATCTTCAGACTAAAGAAATGGATTACCAAAATAAACAAGGAACTTGCTGAAGAGGAATTCTAGAAGGATTTTTACTCCCTGCTGGACACTGGTATGTTTTCTTTTATATAAGACTGTCTTTTTATCTACACACTTTTTAATGAGTGAAGTAAATATTGCGAGTTTAAATATAAATGGGGCAAGAACATGTGAAAAAAGAGCTAAACCCTATGAACAATTAAAACAGAAGCACGTAGATGTGGCTCTACTTCAAGAGACGCACAGCGACTCCAATAACGCTGTGGACTGGTCAAAAGAGTGGGATGGGCTCGCGATCCTGAGCCACAATACACCACTGAGTGGTGGAGTCGCATTGCTCTCTGCTCACAATTTTATACCGAACTCTTGTACAATAGAAGAATTTTTAAATGGGATGCTTTTAAAAGTGAAAACTTTTTATGAAAAAGTCTTTGTTTTTACTTGTGTGTACACTCCCACCAAGGCAGTAGAGAGGAGGATGTTTTTAGACAAATTAAACAATGTAAGTAATGATTGTAACTCTGCTGATATTTTAATTCTGGGTGGGGATTTTAACTGCACAAACGACAACCTGGACAGAAATCATAAAGAACCTCACATGACCTCCCGTAAACGCATGTGGGAGATGATGGAGGCCCAGGACTTAAGTGACATATGGAGAAACTTAAACAAGAAACAAAGACAGTACACCTGGGCCCATTCCATAGATAACATGCCCCTCGCTGGTAAGACTCAATCGATTTTATTGTTTCATAGCTAAATAGCTAAAGCACAGATAAAAGTTTTTTGTCAACAGTACACTCTCAATATCACAAAAGACACTGTTAAATCAATGAGAGCGCTAGAGACAGAAATAGTGGAACTCCAATGTTTGGAAACCAAAGAAAACAGAGGAAATACTGAAACCCTGAAAAACAAAAAAGCCCTAATGAACGACCTACTGGGCAATGCGGCGCAGGGGGCGCTGGTCCGCTCACGTTTTAAACACGCTACTGAAATGGATGCTCCTTCCAAGTTCTTTTTTGGTATTAGAGGTGTTGCAGGACAGCGTGACAGGAGGAAAACCTCTAGGAGGGTGTGGAAGACATGAATTTTGAGACAGTGTGTGGTAAGGTTTTATACAAAGCTTGTGTGAAGGTCCTAAACAAGAAAAAACTGAATGGGAGGGTAGACACCCCATGGCGCACTGAACTGGGTTCTAATAATGATTTTAAACCATTATACATTATATGTTTGTACAGAGTGGAGGGCACTGTACAAACCACCATTAACCAAAAAGTCTGCTGACCTCCAGTGAAGGATTTTACATGGAATTGTCTCTGTAAACTCTTTTATCTCCATTTTAAATCCTGAAGTCACACAGGAATGCCCCTTCTGTTCACAGAGAGAAATTGTTTTCCATGCTTTTATACATTGCTCCAGGTTGTCACCTTTGTTTAACCTTTTAAAACACATCTTTTTACCATTGCATGTAGATTTTACTCATCAGCTTTTTATTTATGGTTTTAAATATGTCCGGAGAAACAGATTCAGATGCCAGGTTATTAATTTTACCATTGGTCAAGCCAAGATGGCAATTTACATAAGCAGAAAAAATAAGCTGGCACAAAGCACAGACTTGTTAAATCAAGAATTTTAATTGATTTAAATTTTTACAAGAGTATGAAGGACATGAATATGTTTAAAACTATATGGTGCTGTGAGGAGACCTTGTGCTCGGTAGAGGATGACGAAATCATCTTTGCCGCATATTTTTAACTGAAAAAAAAAGCACAATAATATGTATGTTTTAAAGAAGAACTATAATGTCCAAAAATGTCTTACTTGTTTGTTTGTTTATTTATTTATTTATTTATTTATTTTTAATCAATTTACTCAATCTCTATTCCATTTTATACAACAAAATTTGTAAAATAAAGGATTGTAAAAAGTAAAAAAAAATGTCTGTCTTTCTCTCTCTCTCTCTCTGTCTCTCCTCATTGATATCTGCAGGATGAAGTTTGGGATCGTCTGAGTGAAACGCTGCAGGAATCCGACCTGCTCAAACTCAAATTCCTCCACAACATCTCAGAGACAGCTGGAGACCCTTCAGTACAGACACACACACACACACACACACACACACACACACACACACACACACACACACACACACACACACACACACACACACACACACACATACAGATACACATACACGCACATGCATACACACACACACACACACACACATGCATACACACACACAGACATGCACACACGCACATACTGTACATGCACACATACACATACAAACTTAGATGCATTTACATGTACACTCTGCAGACATGTCTGATGTTCTGATGATGGTTATTATTATAATTATTATTATTAACACAGATGATTATAAAATAAGCTTTTTAACTCTTTTTTTGCAGGAACCTAAAACAGAAGGTTCTCCATCTCCAGAAGTTCCCTCTGCCTCGTCTAACTCCTCCTCCTTCCCGACCGTCCCATCCCGCATCTCCGCCCTCACATCCTCAGGTTCCTCCTCGTCAGGTCTTGAACATCATCCTGTCACTCCTGGACCTCCGACTTTACAGCAACTCAACGTGGAGCTTCAAGACATGAGAGAAGAGCTGGAGCTGCTGAAGACTCAGCACAAGTATGTGTGTGTGTGTGTGTGTGTGTGTGTAAATGCAAAAAAACACAAACATTTACATAGAGCTGCTTTATGAAGGTGAAAATTAATATTTATTTGTGTCACAGGAAGGAAATTAAACTCCTAATGAACGAGTTGGATGAGGAAAAGAAAATGCGTCTTTCTCTGCAGGTAAACACCTGCGTCACACTCTGTGGGCGTGTCCAAACCACACACCATGTCCACTTTATACTCCACTTAAACACCATCATCAGTCGTCTGTGAGCGTGTCCCAAACCACACCCCCTACCTCACTCTCTCTCCTTTCCCATGATTCAGGTCGAGGTTGAGCGCATTAAGAAGCACATGTCCAAATAAAGCATGGACGCGTCACCTGGTAAAGACGTTTCCATGACAACTGTGGAGGTGAAACACTCAGGATGAAACGACTCGGTGTTGAGGAGAATGAGACAGGGTGCTTTGGGAAGAACTGTTCTTCATCTCTTGTGTTCCAGGAGTGTGTGGATCCTCAGCTGTAAGAAGCTCCTCCCTCTTTACCTTGGTATCTGAGGACACTCCCTAGTGCTCTACTGACCAGAAATAAACACGCCCCTGGTAGTGCACTCAGTCTCAGATCTTACTGTATCTGTTTAGTTTATCCTCTTCTCTTTTTTCTTCTACAAAACTATGACTTAAACACTGATGTCTTCCCCTTTCCATATATGGTCGTAGTTTCCTGTTCTCAGTAAGCCCTTACACCTTGTGGTAATTCCATAATACAAATCATTAGAAGATTATTATATTGAAGACATTTTTAGGGAAAATCATAAAAAAAAAACTCTACTCAGTCAGTCAGTTACAGTCAGGAAGTATGGAGTTCTAGCACCATCTGCTGGAGAAAACATGTACCTGCTTTCAGGAAATATTTAACAGTGAATTGTGTGTCATTTCTTTGGTGCTTATCCGTACAGTCCTTAAATAAAGCGATGTGAACTCATCTACACTGCAGCACTTCACACTTGTTCTCTGTATTTGAATAAAGTGTGTGTTACTCCACAGTCATCTACACTCCTCTGAACCTCTTGGAGCACCTTTTTTTTGAGAACCCTAGAGTTCTCATCATTTCTGTACAATTTCCCTAGAAAAATGTCCCTCGAACCCTCAGCATGATCCACAGCTTGTTGCTAGATCACTTTTGGCATCTCAACAGACTGGAACTCTGAACATTGCTCTAGAACTCGTTACAGCTCAATAACCCTTATCATAACTCTAGTATTCATCTGTAGAACCCTCAGTATGCTTCTTAGGTTCCTTAGTTTATTACTAGAACTTGCGTTAACCAACGAAACTCCAAAGACTGAAGTCCTTACACTTCTCTACAACAGTAAATTTGTCCTACAGTCCTATGATTGGTCTAGAATTGTCAATGCCATAATCATTAAAATGTGTCTAAAACAAAGTCCTGATATGGAGAAGACCTAAAATCTGGGGTCCTCACCACTTCTCACTTCTCACCACTTCTCCAGAGCACACACTGCATGTTAAGAACCCTTCACGTGTCCCGAGAACCCTCAGTATTCCCAGTAAGACCTTAGAATCCTCACCTCTGGACTCCTACTGCACCTCTATGAACCTCGGCCTTCACATCTCAAGCACCCAAAGTACAGCCCTGGAATCAACAACACTTTGACTTTAGAATTTCACTGCATGTCCAGATACTCTTTCAGACGGAACATGGTATTGGTGCTAAGAAGTGTGTGTCACCTACAGTAGGTGAAAAAGTGCATTTCAAATAGGATCATGCACAGTAGCACCATTTTTCACTTTTTTCCTTAACGCTTCTTATCTCCTGTTCCATGCCATCATTTTTTGTAAATATGCATACACATTTATATTTTTATCAGATAAAAGAAAAAAACATTTTGTAAAAACCAATGTGTGCCCTTTCATGTTTTAGTGTTCATAATGTCTTTGAATTCAAATCTTTCAATGATCTTAAGTGTCTTTCAGATGAAACTTGTTCAGCTTAGATTTCGCCTGAAAAAATGTAATACCTTAACATGCTAAATTGTAAACGTATCGCAACATGAATTACTGAATGGACACTACAGATTTGTTGCTTTAAAAAATCCTTAATTTTACATGCAACGCTTTATAAAAAAAATGCACATATAAATGCACATATAAAATCATCTACGACTAAAGTTAGCAGATTTTTTTTTTTAATTTTTAAGTGAGATCCGTCACTTTGTATAAACCAGTAGTGTGTTTCGGCCGTCTGCATGTCCTCAGAGTCTCATCTCTACAACCCTCAGGATGTCTGTAGAATGCTCTCGCTTCACACTCCTCGTTATAGCGAGCGCCTCGGTGCTGAGATTCATAAATCTTAAACACGTTTTATTAAAAATCAACATTTATTTTAAAAAAGCTCAGAATTATAATATCTGTACATAATTAATAAATAAAAAATAAATAAAAACTTTACTAAGAAGAGGTTAATGTCAAATCATATATCATATGCATATAAGGAATAATATTTTATAAACACAAACAAAAAACGTATAAAAACATGAACAGCTGTAAAGATTAAAACTTTTAGAATATTTTGATTATTTATCCGTTTTATATCCACCAGGTACCTGAGCGTAAAGAATATGTGAATATTTATTCTGTGTTTATTTACATTCCCAGAGAAAAGTATGAAACTTGTGAATTATTGTTTAGGAGAAGACCGTGTGCTGTTAACGAGCTGGAGGGTGTCGTTCATGCTGATGTTAGAACCACAGAACCATAGAGACATGGCGTCTGGAACATCAGACGGTTTTAGCCTCAGCGCCTGGGACACACACACACAGGAAGGGGCGGAGCCTCGGAGATACGAAATACTCAAACTGGTGCAGAGTGAGAACTGTGTTACATTAGCCAAGACTAATACAGAACCGAAACCAGAACAGAACCTGACTAGGTACAGAAAGTTTCTGGTTCCGTTTCTGATCTTGATTTTATTTCACCTTCACTCCTGTGGCTGTTCTGTTCCTGGTCCGGTTCTTGTTCTGGTTCCTTTCTGGTTTTAGCCCTGTTACAGTTCGGCTTCCTGTTCGATCCTGTTCTACACCTAACCTGTTTCCTGTACTGGTTCTGTTCTGACTCTCACCTTTTTCCAGTTCTGTTTCTGGTCCTGGTACTCTACCTGTCCTGTCCTAGTCCTGTTCCATGATTTATGTTCTGGCGCTGGTCCCGGTCCTCTTCTGATTCTCTTACTGTTCTGGTTCTGGTTCTCATTTCTGTTTGGTCCCGGTCCAGTTTACACCGGTGAAGCGCAGAGTTACAGAAAGCTACAAGATATTCATCTCCAGTGTGTGTAGAGTGAGAGTGTATTGTGTAATTTAAGACATGGCACAGAGACTCAGGTGTGTGTGTGTGTGTGTGTGTGTGTGTGTGTGTGTGTGTGTGTGTGTGTTCGTGCAGGCATCTGATGATCAGTCATACACTCAGGCTGTGTGTTAGTCGGAGTTCTTCATCTCTTCATGGATCAGAAGTTCGAGTGGTGACAGGTGATGGGTCTGAACGTGACGTCTTTGTTTTCCTCCAGCAGAAGATCGTAGCGGCACATCGGTCTGAAAGGAGACGCAATCAGAGAGCTGAGACTGGACAAAGCAAACACCTGATGTGAAGAGCATGAGTGTGTGTGTGTGTGTGTGTGTGTGTGTGTGTGTGTGTGTGTGTGTGTACGTACCTCAGGCCGCTCTTGAGAGGAGTAAGGCGGAAGCGGAGGACGCGGAGTTTATAGCGAGGTGTAAGCGCGTTCCCCGTCACGTACTTCAGCGTGATGGTCTTCACAGGATAAACATCTCGCTCGAACTGCGCCAGCAGCGTGGCCTCGGTGTACTGCTCGAACTTCAGCTTCTGACTGAGAAGACACAGAGACACACGGGGGGATTAACACACACACCACATGACAGAACACATTCTTAGCTTGTTAAACTTTTTACCAAAAACCAATTTAAGCAACAGTGTTACGGCTCAGACGCTTCTAGAAGCTTTACCAATTTTACTATCAATACATAAAGAAATATGAAGTGAGACAGTATAACGCTGAAAAATGGCCATTTAAAATCATCTTTCCAAAACAGCTGATATTAACAAATGTTTAGGGAAGCGAGATGTGTCATCCATGTATATCACATGAAAAAAAAAATTCATAAAATCAGCAGGCCGTCTACAAATAAACCATAAAAGTAATATTTTTTAGAACGTTGTAGAAAAATAATTATTCAATAAAAATTTTACTCCACTAAACCTTTTTATTGTTGTTGTTGTTACACCAATCAGTGATTCTGGGCAAGAGTGCATCAGCACCTTGGCTTGTTTTCTCAACTGCTCAGATTATAGCCACACCCCCTCTGCACCGTTTGCTACATGGCACTTGTTCCGGAAATATCACTCCAATATTCTTGTCTTGTCTTGTGTCTGTCCTGGTCTCTGTCCTGGTCTCTGGTGTCACCAGGTCTCTTATCACGGCTGTCACACCGAATCACTCAGGATAACATGTGAAAGGTCTAAAGTGCCAGTGGCACAAAAAAAAAAGCCCCCTGAGACTCTGAATCCAGTAAAGTGCTGATTGTTTCTGGATCTGTTCACACCAGACGGAATCGGGAGGCCCACGCAGACAAGCACGGTCTACCTCATTCCAGGTGTCTTTGTATGTGTAGTCTCTCCAATCTGGTCATGTTTATCATGAAGCTTCCAACTGACTGAAGTAGGTTTAAGTCAAAAGCCTGGAGTCTAGCGTGTCCCGTTGGCCCTGCCGTACCTACAGCCGGCTTCCACTTTTTACTGTAGGTGGAGATCAGAATGCAGCAGCAACCCTGGTTAGCAGAGCTTGGTTACTAATAGCTCCTGTCTCTTGGTCTGAGTTGTCTTCACCTTCACACAAACCTCTTCTGTGGCATCTTCAATTTCCTACTACGTTCTCACATACGAAGAATTTGCTTTTGTGACAGAAGCTTCCAGAGACGACAACACGCCCATACAATAAATAAATAAATACAATTAGCAAGATTGAATAAAATGTGGGCTATCAAATAAATATCAGTGGTATGGAAGCTACTGCACATATTAATATTACACATATTTATTGTACAGTGATGAACAGTTTAACTGTTCATGGGGGGAGAAACTGTTCTTGAATCGAGTTCTGGTGTTCGGTGCTCTGTAGCACCAACTAGAGAGGAAAAGGTCAAAGAGCAGATGGCTTGGATGTGAAGGGTTCAACATGAGTACCACTTTTCCGAGCCCTTTCCTTCACTCTGATATTGTAGACACAGCGCTTGCAGGTTGGGCAGAGGAGCGCCGATTTATTCTTTCAGCAGTCTGAAACTTTGCAGTGTTCTATGACACAGGGTATGATGTTCTTTTAGTGATGTGTTTGTGTTTTGTTTAGTTTTTTGTTTATTATGGATTCTTTATACCTTTTAGAATTAGTCTTATCAGATCACACATTTTGCCACATGCTTTGGGGTAAAGCGTCTCCGGCTAGACGCCCCGCCCCATGGCCTTCACAGTGTTTCATGGTGCAGCAAATGTTAGAGATTAGTTTCTACTACTCTGATGACTAATACATTTTGACAGGGCAGTCTACATGCAGCTCTTTGGCTTCAGCAGTCAGAGGAGCCAGAGAAGTTGTGTGAAAAATGCTACAGAAACAGCTGAATTTTATTTGCGCTTTTAATCCTTAAATCTGTGGCAGCTGGATGATGCAGGTTATTTTCTACTGTTTATGCACCTTAAATTGGGTAAATATCCCGTTTTTACATATTTTTTCATATTCCATGCCGTACTTTCTGTGTGTGTGTGTGTGTGTGTGTGTGTGTGTGTGTGTGTGTGTGTGTGTGTGTGTGTGTGTGTGTGTGTGTGTGTGTGCGTGCGTGCATGTGCGTGCGTGTGCATGTGTGTGCGTGCGTGTGTGGGTGAGAGGGACTCACTGGTCAATTCGAGCCTCGGTCTCCTGTGTGCTGTTCTTCAGTGTGATGGTGATGTAGCCCCATCGCACCTCAGAGTTCCAGCTCACGATCTCCACCTTATATCCGCTTTCTGTAGAACAAACCCAAACACCAGTCAGTGAATGCTCATGTCCGAGAAAACATCAGAAACCTCTAGAACAACAAAGACTGACCACAGGAAATAGTCATCTAAAGACATATAAAGCAAGGACATCAGGATGAAACTGTAAACACGGTTGAATATTTCATAGTGTTTATATTAAACTGACTGGCGTATGGAGAGTGCTGGTTTGTGGTGAAGAATGTGGAGGTCTGTCCGAGCTTCAGCAGAACCTCCTTCCACTGAGTCACATCGTAACCTGAAATCAGAACACAGAGTCATTCCTTAAGAAACTCTGGACAGTAAACTGCTTTATTCCAGCAAGAACTGTATCATTCACCCAGTAAGGTGCGTTCTGATTGGCTGAGAGCAGTGGAAATAATGATGATGCTAATAATAATGTTATAATAATAATAATAATAATAATAATAATAATAATAATAATAATAATATTTCTCTTACCAAATACTGGACAACCAGAGGAGTTAAAGCGCTCGCAGTTTAAACATTTCCCATCCAAGAAGTTTGAGTAATCAGAACACGGATATGCGGTGATTGAAGAAGTCTGATTAATCGAGTCCAAATACAGGAAGACTGCACGCTGATGATCACATTTAAAATACTTTGAACCTAGAAAGAGACAGAGAGAGAGAGAGAGAGAGAGAGAGAGAGAGAGAGAGAGAGAGAGAGACAGACAGACAGACAGAGAGAGAGAGAGAGACAGACAGAGAGAAGGAGAGAGGGAGAGACAGGGTTTATTTGATATATCTTTTAATGTTATTATTCTATTCGTTCTGCAAATTAGTGACTGACCGGAGAAGATGGTCTTTGGACAGCCAGGCTGATCAGATCCTCCATTTGGATAATAATCGATGTGTCCGAGCGCATCCCGATATCCGAGTGCTAATCAACAAAATCCAACAAAGCTTCATGCTAAAGCAGAAAACTAAGTATTGTGAGTGTTGTGTAAAATTGAGTAAAGGTTTCTACTCAGAAACTCTGAGTCAGACTCACCGTCCATGTCTGTGTGCAGAGCATCAACAAACTGAGCGTCAGACGGATCCAGGCGCTCATCAAGAGGTTTTGCTCTGAATGATGGACCTGCTGGATCCAGAGCTGATCACAAACATTAACAACATTTTAGTCTATAATTAAATAATTTATTTAGTATTTCAGTACTCAACAGGTTCAGTATACAAGTGTGTCATTACATAAGGGTATCAGTAAAAACTTTCTTTCGGTTCCTCCAGTCAAGGGGGCGCCACAGCGAACCACCTGATGCTGGATGCCCATCCTGATGCAACCCTCACTTTTTTTTTTTACAGGCTTGGGACCGAGCGTATCCACGGTGTTTCAGTACTCGAGTGTCTGTGTCTCACCTGTGATTCTGCCGATGAGACCATTAAAATTTGCGCCAGTGAAGCCAGAGATGTGCGCTCCTAAACTCACACCAATCATGTGGATGGAACTAAGATTCAGTCCTGTTTGCTGCAACACACACACATACACACATAGGATAAATAATAAACCTTTTCCAAACAGTACTTCATTACTTTATTAAAGTGTTTTCTTATTGGTGATTAACACCGTGTGTGTGTGTGTGTGTGTGTGTGTGTGTGTGTGTGTGTGTGTGTGTGTGTGTGTGTGTGTGTGTGTGTGTGTGTGTGTGTGTGTGTGTGGGGCTCACATTAATAAAGCGTGTGATGGTTTCAGCCACAGGCCGCGTGTTCTTCACCACCTGCAAGTAGTTGAGGTTGGCTGCTCCTCGGTTCCAGTCCACCACGATGGCGTTGACGTCGTTGCGATGCAGGATGGACTGTACCATTTTGGTCATCCAGACGGGGGGAGAACCGGTGGGACGATAGCCATGAATGAGAAAGGTACATGGGCGGGAGAGTTTAAAAGTGGGCGTGGCAAAGGGGTCATCCAGAGACAGTACCTTCCCACAGAAGGCGGTCTCACGTGTGTAGAGAATAAGACGAACCTCCAGACGTGTACCGGCTATAGAGTGTTTCAGATTCAGGCGAGTGATATTCTCACACTCCTCACCTGCACACACACACACAAAGAATGAACAGTCCTTACTTTATTCCTATTAGAGTTTACATACCTCCATCGTTCTATTCAATTCAATTCAATTACATTTTATTTGTATAGCGCTTTTAACAATTTTCATAATCGCAAAGCAGCTTCACACAATCAAAAGAATTATTTAAGTTTGTCTGAAATGTGAATGTGTAGGAATCAAAAAATGGTCAGATAGTCCCTGATGAGCAAGCCATGGGCGACGGTGCTGAGGGAAAAACTCCCTGAGATGGTAATAGTAAGAAACCTTGAGAGGAACCGGACTCAACAGGGAACCAATCCTCATCTGGGTGATAACGGATAGCAGGGATTGATCTGCATTCATAACTGTGTGTTGGGTGGCAGGCAGTTCAGTATAATAGTTGTTAACAGACGTTAATTGATGTTAATATGGAGCCCAGGTAGTTATTGGAGGTTCAGGTAGACTTTCTAAATTCCAGTCAACTTCCATAAACAAAGTCCAGATACTGTGGCGTGAGACCATTAATGCTTTATATGTCAAAAGTAGTATTTTAAAATCAATGTGAAATTTCACAGGGAGCAAATGCAGTGTAGATAAGATAGGGGTGATGTGCTCATATCTTCTGGTTCTAGTGAGGACTCTCACTGCTGCATTCTGGATCAACTGAAGCTTGTTTATGCACCTAGTTTAAAAACCAGACAGTAAGTCATTACAATAGTGCAACCTAGAGGTGATAAAAGCATAAACTATTTTTTCTGCATCATTTAGTGACAATATATTCCTTAACTTGGCAATATTTCTAAGGTGAAAGAAAGCTATCCTGCTGATATTATCTACATGAGCTTCAAATGAAAGGCTGGAATCTATAATCACACCAAGGTTTTTCACTGTTGCACTTGATAGAACAGAAAGGCCATCTAAAGTTACAGTGTGATCTAAAATCTTGCTTCTAGCTGCATGCGGTCCTATGACTAGAACTTCTGTCTTATCAGGATTAAACAGAAAGAAGTTAGTTAGCATCCAGTCTCTTATATCCTTTACACATTGCTCAGCAAACTGGTTTCTCTCATCTGGTTTTGCTGAGACGTATAACTGTGTGTCATCAGAATAACAGTGAAAATTAATATAGTGTTATATATAGGATTATGTTGCCCAAAGGAAGCATGTAAAGGGAAAAAAGCAGTGGGCCTAAAACAGAACCCTGTGGGACACCAAACTCCACTAGTGAACATGCAGAATAATCACCATTTAAATCTACATACTGATAACGATCAGTCAAATAGGATCTGAGCCAGGAGAGGGCCTTTCCCTTAATTCCTACTACATTTTCTAATCTGTGAAGGAGAATACTATGACCAATGATGTCAAAAGCTGCACTGAGGTTGAGTAACACAAGCATAGTTACGCATCCCTGATCAGAGGCCAATAGGAGGTCATTTACTACGTTAACGAGTGCTGTCTTTGTGCTGTGATGAGGCCTAAATCCTGACTGATACAGTTCATTTATGCTATTTCTATGTAGATATGAGCATAACCGCTACGCTACTATCTTTTCCAGAATCTTAGAGATAAAGGGGAGGATTGATATCGACCTGTAATTGGACAGCTGACTGGGGTCGAGGTCAGACTTCTTAATTATCAGTTTAATAACTATGAATTTAAAAGATTTGGGAACATACCCAATGCTGAGTGAAGAATTAATTATTTTCAACAGGGGTTCTGTTATTTCAGGCACATCTGTTTGAGTGAAATTAGTTCATTTTCTTCAAGGGGAGTAAAGTATTCTAGGTTCCGCTCTGACATGGTGACTGTATCATTTACATTGTCCGTTTTCAAAGCCTCAATTTTATGCCTAATGTTTACAATTTTATTATTAAAGAAGTTCATGAAATCCTCACTACTGTATGTTGTTGTTGTGGAGATTTTTGCAGTGGTCTTATTTCTGGTTAATTTGGCTATGGTATTAAATAAAAATCTAGGGTTATTTTTGTTATTTTCTATAAGAGTGGAGAGATACGTTGATCTAGCATCACTGAGAGCCTTTTGATAGTTCAGGATGCTCTCCTTCCATGCTATTTGAAATATTAACAATTTAGTTTGGAGCCATTTATGTTCTAATTTCCGAGCAGTCTGTTTTAGACTGCGCGTGTGATCATTATACCAGGGAACAAGTTTCTTATCTCTAATCAATTTCCTTTTAACTGGAGCTACATTCTCTAAGGAATAACAAAACGTTGACTCTAAATGTTCAGTCGCCTGATCCAGTTCTGTGGAGTCAGATGGCATTCCAATCAAAGTTGGTAACTCTGGGAGATTACTGATAAAGCCCTTCTATATTCTTCCTTTGTTTGTCTTCCTTTATTTTTTATCTTCCATCGCTCTTTCATACAGTTATTACTTTATTTTCCTTTATCATGTTTTATTTTTCATCATTCTGTTCCTTTCCCTTAAACTCCTTTTATTCCTTTATCACTTGACTTCAGCTCCTTCCACATGTCTTTCCTGTTTCCTCCCTCATTGACTGGAAGTTTATTCTTTCACTTTTTCTTTCTCCATGTTTTTATTATATCATGACATTACTCAACAGTGGGCTCATGTTACAGCATTGTGTGTGTGTGTGTGTGTGTGTGTGTGTGTGTGTGTGTGTGTGTGTGTGTGTGTGTGTGTGTGTTGTTTTTCTGGGGTTTTTTTTCCATGTGTAATTTCATCACAGTTACAGTAAAGCAGCTGAGAAACATAAAAAATACCCACCCACACACCCCCGACACACATATACACACATGCTCAGCACACACACATACACACACCCACCCACACACACGCATGACACACACGCGCACACACACACACACACACACACACACACACACACACACACACACACACACACACTTGTGGTTTTGTTTTAGGTGAAGTGTGTGAGACTGCAGGGTGATCAATTTACTGTATGCACAAACATTGTGGGTCACAGTGTTTCTGTGTGTGTGTGTGTGTGTGTGTGTGTGTGTGTGTGTGTGTGTGTGTGTGTGTGTGTGTGTGTGTGTGTGTGTGTGTGTGTGTGTGTGTGTGGTCAGAGGTCATATGAGAAACGCAGAGCGTTGGATGATCTCAGTTCCATCATGAGTGTTAAACCCAGTGTGTTATTATTGGCTTTAAGCTGCAGAAGCTGAAGTTTGTGTCAGTTGCAGAGACACAAAACTACAAAAAAACAACACAGACATGAGAGACGACATGAGAACCCATCCTCATCTGGGTAACGATCATCAGTCCCTATTCTTCTCTAAGTGTGTGCGTGCGTGCGTGCGTGCGTGCGTGCGTGCGTGCGTGCGTGCGTGCGTGCGTGCGTGCGTGCGTGCGTGCGTGCGTGCATGTGTGTGTGTATGTGTGTGTGTGTGTCTGTTGTGGGGGCAAAAATCCCCTGAACATTAAGGAGAACATATAAATGTAGAAAAAACGCAGCGACGTCAGCGTCACCTCCTAGGCGATATAATTCACACCAGTTAATCTCGTCCTGTAAAGCCCCATCCACTCTGCTGTGGGAGGAGGAGCTCAGCTGAATCCGGCCTCTGTGGAAAAGATCTAAACTACTTCTGGGGCTTTTCCTTGCTTTAGCTCAGTCTCACCAAGAACGCAGGAGGAACCAGGCTGAGGGACGTCCAGGAATCCTTAAACTGCACATGCAGCTACTAAAATAATAATGATATGAACACAAACAACTGAAGATAAAAGGAAACATGTTTACAGTCCAGTGTCAGAGTTGGTTTAATTCCCAGAGTGTTGTTTTTATTTGTTAAAAAATAAAACCTTCTTGTAGTTAAACTTAATGTCTCTGAGATGCTGGTCCTGAGAAGCTCACTGGTTCCCCTGGTTCTGTACGACCTGAGCTGAGGTTCTAATCCCATCCATGACTCTGTTTCTTCATTTAAACCCGGAGACACTCGGCTCATGTCACTGTCCTGGGGTTCATCCAGAAATATCGGAACACCAGCAGAGAAGGAAAACTGATGACATATTACCGGATTTCAAATGTTTTTTTTTTCTTCCAAGTTTTGTTTTGTTGAAAAAAGAAGTGCTTTAATGTTTGCTTGTCACGGCCCATGAGACTTAAAAAATGTCTAAGAAAATAAAAATATGAATATAAACCTCCTGAGTCCAAGCGTTCCTCAGGACTGTAAACCCCCTGTGTGAATTAAAAGGTCTTTCAGTCAGTCAAATCACACAAACACTAATCTGTTACTGCAGTCTGCATGGAGGATGATGGTGATGGTGAAGATGTTATGATTTTCACTACAGTTTTCTGAAGATCCATGAATCACACTTTCCTCCTCCCACAGAACCCATTGTACAACACGTCCTACAGGAAGCCCAGGTTTGACTCATCTACCGCCCGCTTTTCTCAAGAACATCACTGTAACAGGTCCAACTCTTTTAAAATTATTAATCAAACCACAGAAAGGAAAGGAGGTTGTTAATGTTAGAATTTGCAGCCTGTTAAATCAGACTAATATTCCAACATCACACTTGTACTGTAGCTAAGAGGAACTCTGGAGAACTTTCTGACTTTGTAACTCTGGAGAACTTTCTGACTTTGTAACTCTGGAGAACTTTCTGACTTTGTAACTCTGGAGAACTTTCTGACTAGAAACGTCTGAATTTGTAAGACTTTAAATCTATTAAAACTTCATGTCTGGGATGTTTTCTGGTACATCTTGTTCCAGTCTCATTACAGGATTATCTCCTACCTGGAGCTAAGCTACTGTACTGAATTTACCGGTACAATCGGATAGAAGAGCGAGCTCCATGGTAACACTGTTGTCATGGTTACAGTGCCGAGCAAAACTCATGTGAATGCAGTGTAATGCGTTTCTGAACAATAAGCCAAGACAAATTATGGACTTGTATTTGATCAGTGCTGAAAAAAACAAACTGAGCTGGTGGAAAGTAAGTGTGTGTGTGTGTGTGTGTGTATGTGTGTGTGTGTGTGTGCGTGTGTGCGTGTGTGTGTGTGTTTATGGAGGACATTAAACTTTACCTCTACATATGCAAAAAGGCATCACTATCATGGCTGTGAGTAAGCAGTGAGTAATCCTGAACATCTGAAAAAACAGAGAGAAAAATCCATCATTCATATTCCGACTCAGCGATCCACAGGGCATTATTTCAGGATTTAAATAATACGAGACATTTACAGATTAATAATCAGCAGCTGTAATAATAATTGCATCACCTTTACATGGCGTTCGGAGGACATGAAGGTAATTACACTACCATTCTAACGTTTCACTTTGTCCTGTGCATCAGTTTTGTCATTTGCTTGCCAGCAATATTAGCATTAGCATGAAATAAATGTCACCTTTACATCAGATGTAGTCGATCAATCAGTGTGTACAATGCACAAGACACTGTGAGACACACTCCGAGACACCATGCGAGACACACTGCACACACTGTGAGACACACTGAGAGATACTGCGAGTCACACTGCGAGACACTGTGAGACACACCATGAGACACTGTGAGATACACTGCGAGACACACTGCGAGACACAATGCAAGACACACTACACACACTGCAAAACACACTGCACACACTGCGAGACACTGCAAGACACCACTTTGAGACACACTGTGCGACACACTGTGAGACATGTAGCAGAATGCCTTTCTTTAATTTTTAAATATAAAGTGTGCTGAATGAAGATGTCATGAAGCAAATATTAACTCTGTAATGTTTAAACACTAAACGTCTTTAAACATCAGAGGTAATATTTGCCGTTTTTTGGTATGTAATCTTTGTGTTTTCTAATAAAAGCAAAGGGTTAAAGTCAACAGGTACAAAGATCAAGATACAGAATGTTTAGTTTATGATTAACCATGAATAGGAAACTCCACTTCATTTCACACACACACACACACACACACACACACATACACACATCTGTATCATGGCGCTCACGTGTATTACAGTGTGTGTGTAACATCACTGATGTCCTGTTCACTCCTGAACGGACTGTAAGTCCTCGAGGCCGGGAGCATCTCCACGTGTCCTGGAGAGAAACACAGTCATCTGCTCCACTCGTCTGCTCATCACTCAGTCGTGTGTAATTGTCATTATCAGTAGTCTGTACGACTACACGAGATCAGACTCACTAGAGATTTCTGTCTGAACATAAAAGCTGCAGAAGCCTGACATGATACACGTGTGAGAGACTCTCTCTCTCTGTCTCTCCTGAAGTGTCGACCCGGAAATCAGAACTGGTTTCTATGACGATAAACTGAACCCTGGCCCAGTGCTCTCTGGTCCTCCTGAAGTACATCTGTCCGTGATCATATTATCATGGTCTGCACCGCGGGCATTCTTTATTCACTTCATCATTAATCCTGCATGTGAGATGATGTAAGATGTGCGTACGAGGTGGGAGTAAAGAAGTTTCACTTTGTTTAACAAAGACTGGATAAAAACTATGCCGAGCAGCACAGGGCTGGGAAACCCGACCAAACACATCAGCCAGGACGCAGGGCAGCAGCGAGCAGGGACACGGGGAGGGCTAGAGGTACAGAAGCTCAGCATGGACAGAGGAAACACCTGACTGCTCAGAGAGAGCAGACACTCACACACACACACATTCACGCACACACACACACATTCACACACACTCGCACACACACTCGCACACACTCGCACACACATTCACACACACTCGCACACACATTCGCACACACTCGCACACACATTCGCACACACTCGCACACACTCGCACGCACACACTCGCACACAAACACACAAACACTCACACACTCACACACTCACACACAAACACACAAACACACACACTCACACACTCACACACTCACACACAAACGCACAAACGCACACACGCACACACGCACACACGCACACACGCACACACGCACACGCACACGCACTCACACTCACACTCACATACACTCGCACACACATTCACACACACTCACACTCACATACACTCACACATACATTCACGCACACTCGCACACACATACTCACACACACACACACACACACACACATTCGCACACACTCGCACACACATTCGCACACACTCGCACACACATTCGCACACATTCGCACACACTCGCACACACACTCACACTCACACACACATTGACACACACTCACACACACATTCACGCACACTCGCACACACATACTCACACACACACACACACACACACTCACATACACTCACACATACATTCACGCACACTCGCACACACATACTCACACACACACACACACACACACACACACACACACACACACACACACACCACACACACACACACACTGTTTCATGTGAATGGAGCTTCAGTAAAAATGAAACTCCTTAAAGTCATGTTGGTGAAGCAGAACAACCGGTTTAACACACGTCTCTCTCTCTCTCTCTCTCTCTCTCTCTCTCTCTCTCTTTACACACACACACACACACACACACACACACACACACATATACACACATATATATATATTACATTTCACACACTTTAGCAAAGTAACAAGTCTGTGTGACTTCCATCTCTGTTTTGTCTAACTTCATTAAAAGCAAAGTGTGTGTGTGTGTGTGAGAGAGAGAGAGAGAGAGAGAGAGAGAGAGAGACTCTCCCTGTTTTTACAGTCAAAGGAGCTCAACAGGCACACAACACACCCTTCAGCCTCTGCTTTCATGTAGACAAAACGCACACCTGGCTGCCACAGAAACAAACAAACACACTCTCATACACTCACACTGGCACACCTGCTCAGGAATTTCATTAAATCTGATTAAAATAAAGACACAGATCTTACCATGGCGACCTCCTACAGCTCCTCACTGCTCCAAACCGAAACTGTGTGTGTGTGTGTGTGTGTGTGTGTGTGTGAGATCAGGAAAATGAAAAATTCAGCTGACACTAACCTTAGCTCCACCTCCTGCACACACACACGCCCCCCAACACACACACACAGAGGTGTTGCATTCCTTTCTGCAAGATGGTCTGTGTGTCTGCAACAGAAAGAAACAACAGAAAGACAACAGAAGAAACATAGTGACATTTCCACTGCAAACTAAACAACAACAACAACAACAACAGAAATAATAATAGTAATAATAATAGCTTTAAGGATTTTCACAAAAAAAAAAAGATTATTTAAATAATAACATTATTATAAATAAAACATGGACAAAAAATTCCCAAATAAAATGCATAAACACCCACTGGTCACTTTAATAGGAACACCTGTCCTTTATACCTTTATCCAGTCAGGTGTCAGCAGCACGACGACACATAAACCCCAGTAGATAAACAGCAAGAGCTGCAGGTAATGTTCACATCAAACACCAGAACGAGGAAAAGTATACCCTGGCCAATACATCACAAGGCACACACACACAACGGGCAATGCCAGTCAGCCTAATCTGCATGTCTTTGGACTGGGGGAGGAAACTGGAGAATATGCAAACTCCTTGCACAGAGAAATGGGAACTGAACCCGGACCCTGGTGGTGCAAGGCGACAGCGCTAACCACTACACCAGCGTGCCGCATCATGTTAATAATAACAATAATAATAATAATAATCATCACTCGTTACAGCTGTGGTGAGCAGAGGAGCATTTCAGCTTGGACAGAAAAGGCAGGTTGCTCTCCTGTTAGACATGAACACACAGCCTGTTGAGAGACTCAGACTCGGTCCTGGACTGAAGCAGAGGAACCGGATGAGGCCTCATCTACAGAACATCCTCACATCACTCATACATGAGAAAATTTTACATTTATTAAAAATGAAAGTTTCACAGACAGAACAAACTACACCATACACACAGAGGGTCACGTTTACTGTAGTTTACAGTGAAGATATTTTACAGTCTGGTATTTTATCGTCTCTTTATGAATATAATATTGTAATCTGTTTACACACTTCCCTTTTTACAGATAAAGTTTAAAACAGAGATACCAGTGCATATGTATACAGATCTGTGTTAACCATCAGACCGTGACACACACACACACACACACACACACACACACACACACACACACACACACACACACACATGCTATTTAAACACAGACGTGTTCTTCAGGAAGCTGTAGAGCTGCTGATCAGAAACCACACGGAGAGTGAGAGCTGGCACTAAAGCTCATTAAAGCTCTGTAACACTGACCACCACCACCGGGGGCGCCGCACCCCTATCATGTGCATTCATGTCACTGGCGCCTGGCGCTCAATTAACATTTTTACTTTTGTTCATGTTGTGTGTTAGAAGGGAAATAAGTGGCCTATAAATGTACAGAAGAAAACAACTTTTGAACAGAGAACGTGAGCTGAAGGCTGGACAGATCCTGTAGAGGGCAGCAGAAGCACCAGTCTGTCCAGGGTTTACAGTGGTGTATCTGTAACCTGCAAACACACCTGAATCTCTCTCTCTCTCTCTCACTGACAAGCTGTATGTAAGAATATGAAATATAATCTGTCTGCACCTCTGAGCATCACCACACACTTTATTTTTTTTACATTTATTTATTTCCTGATTTTTCTCTAATTTAGTCGTGTCCAAATCCCCATCAAGGCTTCTACCACCAGTCAGGGAGGGCCAAGGGCTCTCACGTGTTCCCTCCGAATCTAGTCTTTTCTAAATGCTCGTTTACACACTGTTAGGGGGCGGCGTGAGCTCAGTTCCGCTTGTAAAAGGGATTGGCTGTAGAGCCATGATTGATGTGAGGAGGCAAAGTGCTCAGCCAATCAGCTCTCTCCGGGATTCCAGCTGTGAGGGGACAGCATGACCCGGGAATCGAACTAGCAATCTCTGGATGGTATGGTGAGCACTTTACCACTACGCCACTCGGAGGACACTTTAATCTTTACAGGCATTATAGTACGATGAACCCAAGGCCCTGGAAAACTCTGACAGCTGAGCAGTGAAAGCTCTTTCAGGTCTCGTCTCAGGTCCGAGTTACTAATCAGCAGTGACCTCCAGGGGGCACAGTATCGTGGTTAACTTTGTGCTCTACCTGGATCCTCCTGGGTCTTGAATGCTATCTTGAATTTTTTATGATTCATGCAGTTTTGACATCACATTCTGTTTGGTATCTTACTCTCACTTGATAATTGTACACGGATGTTTTGTGTTTAGATTAGGTGGTTTATTTAAAGCGTGTGTTTAAGTTTTTTTTTCTGGGTTTGTTTCTTCTGTGCAATTCTGGTGTTGTTTGACTTTTCCATGCTAATTCTATGCTAGTCTATGCATTCTTAGTTTGCGGTTTGCAGTTCTCTACACCCAGCTCTATGTTTCTGTGAAATTATATGCGGGACTTCAGCTTAAATAATGTTCAGGAACGTGTGAAGGACATCAGATGCTGAGAAACTTCCTTCTACCTATTGCTGACAAACGAGAAACTCTTCTACTACATCTTCCTTTTAAAGCTCATGTAGATCATATGACCAGGAGAGCATCCTTTCATCCCAGCATTCTTCTTCACGCTCTGACTCGTACGGAATGTCCTGTACACACACTCACTACTGTGCGTCTCTACACTCTACACCTGTAATGATTATAATCACTGGTTCCTCTCAGGGAGTTTCCCTCAACGACGTCACTTCTACCGTGTTTTAGACGGACGTGAACATTACAAGTCTGATCCTCGAGTCTGCGGAATGGAAATGGAAATAAAAAAGACTTCTTTCAGCCAGAGTTCATTCGCTGTTTTTTTATTGAGATTTATTGAACAAGTCCAGAAAAATCCATCCACTATTTATGAAAGATGCGACCGAGCGACTCCACACATGAACTCAACAGATTTATTCATATAAAGAATTAGCTAAATAAAGCAGAGGCGCTAAAATCACCAAGAGATAAACACTTTTAATAATATTACATGTTGGGATGATCAAGTCATCGACTGAATTTGATGAAATCTACTTTGTGAAATTGTACAATTTTCAGCAGCGAGCAAAACAAACAAACAAACAAACAAACAAACAAAATTCTCACTCCTGTTTAATAATAATCGCTAACACAAATCAGCCGAAAGGTGGTGATGTGTTTGAGCCCTGAACACTGCTGTAAACTTGAGTCGGAGTGCAAGTTTGCACACACACGTGCGCACACGCACACACACACACGCACACACACACACAGACCAGAGTACATAAAGACTCCATAGTTACATTTAATATGTTGTCACATATTGTGTTGTAAATTTACTGTACATGATATAAATATAAATATGCAAACCACACATTATCCACTAATAAAATCACGGCATATAAACACATATACAATCATATTTATGTGGTTTTTTTGTGCTTTTATTCACAACCTGTATAGAAACCGTAAATATCACAGTAGTTTACAAAAAGACGTGCGGCATGCGTCACGGAGAAACGTCAGCAAAGTTAGCAAAACAAATTAAAGGTCAACTTTAGCACAAAGGCGGCGCAGTTAGTAAAATGTTCTCGGAGAGGAAATCACGGCGATTGGCTGGATTAGGTGACTAATCAAATCAAAGCAAGTGGCATGAACAGTAGGGTGTGTATGTCGCTCAACAATAAGATAAATAATGTTAGCAAGCTGCGCACTGTTCAGTATCGATGATGTTAAAACACTAAAACTTAGCTAGCTATCATAACCAGCAGAACTGTAAGTAACATTTTATGCTAAACTGATCACATTTAGCTAGCATAAAACTAATATAAGGATATGTAGTAATAAAAACGCTAGCTAGTTTCTCTCGCTCAGTGCTAACCTCGTCTGTGTGTTTTATTCATTTTTAGCAGTTTTATAGCAGCGAGCTGATGGTCTTAAGATATAAATAGCCATCATTCTGCAGAAACTAAACGTAAATAATTATTTGAAATTTAAAACCACTCAAGCAGCAATAATGGTTAAATCAATAAAAACATTTCATATACAAAGAAAGTTCTCTCGCCATCCACAGTTAGTCTAACTAGCAAAATACGTAAATGTAAGTCAGTTCCAACATTCACCAAGAAGAGGTAACGGTTAGTTAGGTTAGCTTAGTTTGCTAGGGTCGCTAGCACCCTTTTCCAGCTGCCTCAGTAAGCATGCTCAGGAAACAGAGCTCTAGTTGGAAGCTCCAGTCAATTTAAGAAAGAGACTTAGCAATGACTTTGCAAAATTTAGCATTAGCACGTTTTGACTAGCTCGGTCAGAGGATTTGTGATATTCCATAATAATATACAATGTTCTCAGTTATTCATATTGTTGCGTAAAATTTCACATAGACTTTCCAAACCCTATAACTAGCATAAATTTATGTTTGTATTAATCCTAGCATGAAATGCTAAGCAGCTGACAGTTCCTGCTCTGAGAGAACATTTCCCCGAACTGTAGCTCCTCAGTGCGTTACGCTGCTACACACTTTCGGTAATCATTAGAAAAGCAGCAGATTTTCATCAGTAGCAACCTGTGCAACGCTAAACAACACTTTAAGGAACAAACACAGCTTTTTTTTCTGGTGCTTTTTACAGATACAGCAAGTTACAAGAAAATGAGGAAACAACTTCAGGGGGAAAATGTGATAAAAGAAAGAAAGAGATACATTTCCTAAGGATCATGATGCTCATTATTATATCGGAGGCAAATAAGTTAAATTATTAATTAACAAATCAGAATAATCTAACACTTCGACTAGTGATTGATTTCTTATAAAATACATTTAACAAAAATGTTTGTGTCTATAATGTTCCTAAATGATCGTTATTATGACAGCGATATTATACTTTTGTAGTTCATTGTAGTAAGACAGCTGTACGCAGTGGAGCACGGGTCACGATTCACTCAGCTATTTTCCTCATCACTTCACTGAATATATATAAAAAACACAAATGTGCATAAACTCGTTAAATATGCGCCGCATGCTTCATCTAATTATTGAATTAAACGTTTATTATCTGTACATTTTACATGGGAGCGTAATAACGTCATTTTAGTTATTCACAAACACAACACAAATAAAGCAGCTAACGATACGCACGGCAGTCCGGTTCTTCCACACGCACGATAGAAGATTGTTTAACTTTAAATACTAATTTTCCTAAATAAAAGAAATAAAGAAACAGCCATGCAATTAAAATAAAAGCTCCCGAAATCAACAACTACAAAAAAATCAAAAGTCACGCTGATACCCGAGCTGAGTACCGTACGATATCGCTCAAATAAAAACGCTCTACTGGATTTATTGCAGATTCGCCGTCTCACTTTGGACATCGCTAGCACTCCTACTGTGGCATGTGTTCCTAACCTGTTTCAGGGGAAATGGAGATAAAGTTCTAAAGCGTCGTCACCTGATTTCCTGGAAGAACTGGTTAAGTCTCAGCGTCTATGAACCGCATTTATCATCTCTGTCCATAAAGATAGTCACCGCAATTCAACTTTCTTCGCCCTTGATTCATCTGTTTATGATTGGTAAAATTACAACAGATTGAAAACTTAAAGTTCTACTAATCTAAACCTTGTCTGATTGGTTACATTCTTCTTTTAAATAGAGAGGAGGCGGGGCTTAAGATTTCTGCTAGATAAAGTACATTTTAATAATACAATTTAATAAAGGCTCCAAGTGGACTGTAAGTACTTCATTTCTTCCTGTATTTATATCAATATTTGGAGCTAAATCTTCAGGACACCTCAAGCCCCGCCTCCATTCCATGTATTGCACCAAACAACCAATCAGAACAGTTTACACTCAGAGGTACAGTTTCAGTGAGGAAAATTCCTGAAAATGAATAAAATAGGTGCTAGAAGTTTATGTATGTTACCAAAATCTACAATTACAGTATAACCTACAATACAGTTTATTTTTTGCTGTTGTAAAAATAAAGGTTCAATAAATAATAGCTCTTTAAATTTAACTGTCAGTGCTAGATGATAAACTTCTTCATAAAGTATTGGTAGTTTTTAATATATTTTGTAATTATATTATTTAATTGTTACTATATGATAATATAAAGATGTTCACCAAAATTAAGGGAAATTATAATTCAATTTAGTACTATAAGTTTGTTGTATGTATTTGTTATACCTTTTCTGATGTATTGGGAATTTGTTTTCTATAACCATTATACAATTCATAAATATAATTTATAAATAACTTGAAACAATTTCACACTCTTATAGTTTAATAAAATGTTTAATGCTTTTAGTGTTCTTTTAAAGTTTGAAAAGTTTTAATATAAGTTTGTTAATGTTGTAAATCAAACCTTTAAACAAACTGTAAAGAGGTAATTTGGAGATTTAGTACAAACTGAAGCTGTACTTCCTGTGAGCATGTACAATAGAATTTCACGATAAACTAAATAATTTTAATAAATAATAATATAATTTATCTACAGCCTTTAAAATACATTCAAGCTGTTGGCTCAGTGCTAGCATTAGCTCATCTTAGCCACTAACATGATCAATCTACTGCTAGCATTAGCATAGTTTAAGCTTTAGCTTATTCACAGGATTAGCTTTGACTTTGTTATAGAATCACATGGCAGTTCCATATACTTTATTTATTGATGTATTAGTTATTTTTGTTTGTATATTTATTTCTGTGACTTCTTTATTTCTTCCTCTTCCATACATTCATCACGTGTGTGTGTGTGTGTGTGTGTGTGTGTGTGTGTGTGTGTGTGTGTGTGTGTGTGTGTGTGTGTGTGTGCGTGTGTGTGTGTGTGTGTGTTTATTGCCCCACCACTGTAATTCCTCAACAATCTCAGCTCTTATTCAGCCTTCATACTGAGTAATAAAATGATGTTCGCGATGCCGGACACTGAAACACTGCGGGCAAGAAACCGAAACTTTATCCAGTGGCAACTGAACAGCTAAGCGTTAGCATGCATGCTAACATTCCACTTTTTTGTTTTTGTTTGTTGATATTTTTATTTAAAATTGTATATCAATGAAAAATTAAATGCAAAACAAAATGAAAAACATTAGTGATGATTATATTTCTGGGAAGCCTTCAGTCTCTCAGTGAATTCTGTGTTCTATGATTCTGTGTATTGTTTATGACGTAAACAGACTATAAACGAACAGTGACTCTGAGTTCACACGTTGCCCCGATTCCCTGGAAAACATTCCGAAAACAACGTTCCGTCAAGTCCATGAAAAAAATTAAATTATGAAAATGACATAGTACATGTGTGATGAAGGAAAATAATAAGTGTGTGTGTGTGTGTGTGTGTGTGTGTGTGTGTGTGTGTGTGTGTGTGTGTGTGTGAGAGAGAGAGAGAGAGAGAGAGAGATGAACTCAAGCCTGGATGCTCATGGAAGAGATGGGAAGCAAAGGATTGTGGGTAATCAGGCAGCTTCCGCGGTGTCCAATCAGCTTGTAGAACAGCAGGACCACCAGGACGGATCATGCAGCAATAACGCCAGCTGTTCAACTCAACTAAGACACACATACACACACACAATTAAAAATCTGAATAATTATCTTTTATAATAAACTCAATAGTAAGCAAAAAAAAAACACAAGAGGATGATTTTTCCCTAAAGGCACATCCCCAAGTGCAGTGGCGATTTTAGGCATGGGCGAACTGGGCAGCTGTCCAGGGCGGCATTTTTTCACGACGCCAGGGGGGGCGACACTTGGGGGGTAAATGCGCCGGCCCGCCGCTAAAGGTTTTTTTATATATATATATATATATATATATATGACTTTGGCGCGGCGGTGCCCCTGTGCAAGTTTTCCTGAAAAGGTGCAAAAGGTGCCGCACTGAAGCTTTGAGAAGTGGAAAGGGGAGGGGAGGGAAGGGGGCGCGGAGGAAAGTTATCGTCTCGCAAAAGGAGGGGAAATCCATCCAGTTGTGGGCTAAACACCTTGACCTTCCTACAAATAGCGGTGCACATTTCATTTACAACATTATAAACACAGAGCTATAATTTATTTTTTAAAAATTTAATTGTGTGAAATGGCTAATAAAAATGGGAATAAAACGAATAAATGATTATGTGGAGGTGAATTGGTTTAGTCCTGACTTCTAGTTGTGAGTGACAGTAGGGAGGATGGGGAATCAGTTGATTGTCGATTTCAAAATAAACAGCGATGGAGAGAAAAAGGCCAAAGCTGTCAGGCGCTCAATTTAGAAAAAAAGAGAAAAGAAGAGGAGAAACTAGCAAAAGATAAAGGTATGCAACAACGTTCTCTCTGTATGATTACTGTATCATGTCAATGAAGTTATAATGATAATTCGTGTTATAACTTTAGGTTTGCTAGTCGTCTTGCTATGATGCTTGTTATGCTTACCCTGCTAAAAAACAATATAAGCCCAATAGAAACCATCATAAAAATTTGAATGATTTCTATTAAATACCATTATGAACCATTAACTTTTTCCACTAAAACCTTATTACAGAAATCCTTATATTCCTTATTGTTTTTGGGCACTTTTCCAATAGCCTTTAACATCCCACCCACCAGTAGAATCCATCACATACCAATACACACCATTATACTTTCCATTACAACCAATAGAATTCCCATTATAACCCTTAAATCCATTACATGGTGTTTTGGGCAGGGTTATATAGTTTATTTACTACTATTATTATTTATTATTATATTTTTAATATAGTGTCTAATGGGTCATGACAGACATTTATCATGTAAAGGCATGTTTGTTTAAATTTCCAATTTATAAGAGTTACACTGCAGGCTACAGTGTTTTGATGTCAATTTCAATTGCGACTTTTGGACTGCTCTCAGGATTGCACTTACTCTGCCAGTGACTGTGGCTCAAGGAGATGGGAGCTGAAGTTGATCAAGTCATCTGAGATCTGAGATCAACCATGGGGTCTCGCCCAGGGAGTAAATCAGTGTAGAACCGCCACTGCCCAAGTGTTTTATTCCTCTTAAACCACAGTGTGTGTGTGTGTTTGTGTGTGTGTGTTTACTTGGTGATGGTAGAGGGCGCTCCAGAGCGGTGGAAATGGACGATCTGCCATTTCCCGTCACGTCGGTGCCACACGCGAGATTCCTCGGCCTGGGCGGAGCGCGGCGTTCCATTGGTGTCGATAAACTGCGTGATGCGGATGTAGGCGATGCACGCGGCCTCATCTCCGATCAGGTGGATGTGAGGGTTCAGGATGGTGGTGTGTACCGGCTTACTGTTCTTAGACCACACTTACACACACACACAAACACACTCAGTGTTAATTATTGATGATCTTGTTGGGATGTGTTGTGGTTATAAACTCATTAGTAAGAGTTTTGTGTCACAGTTTCATCACAGCGTGTAACGTTTTCACTCAAACACTTTACAAATTAAAAATGAATTCCTGAAATACAGGATGGAGAAATAACATGGGAGGGAATGTGTTTAACGTAGAAACCATGAAGATGATGGGGAAGCGATCAAAGAGAAAACTACACAGTGACATTTTTATTATTATACAACCATCTCAGTTTATCTATAGAAGAACTTCACTGCTGCCCCCTGGAGGCGATGGGAGGAAACGACACAATTCTCTCGTTTCAAAAGAAGAGCCACCGATAAGATCATCTGATGAGAGCTGATGCTACCTCAGGTATGTTACACTCAGTATCATTTTTCAACACAAATCCTCTGTGTTATGATTGGTTACAAGATTTCAGTTCCATCTGTCATTGATTAGACCATCACTGAAAGTGAAATGTACTAAAATCCTAGAGCATGAAGGCGGGGCTTAAACTGTTGTGTTGCTTTAGTTTTGCTAATGTTGTGTCAGAGTTGAGCTAAAAGACATTTTATGTTCCTTTTTTATATTATTCCCGTTAATATTAATATATTTATTTTGCTAGTGTGGCCGTTTGTCTGACAGACGTCTTCGAGTCACTAGTTTTTTGTAGGAATATTCTTCAAATTATTGAGGCAATAAAGGCATTTTTTAAATTTCATTCACTTTTTTTATTCTCATATACAAGTCAAAAGTAACAAACACACTGACGCTGAAGAAGCTTCAAATAAAAACTCACAGTTCTCAAAGTAGAAGCGATGGAAGTCGAGTCCCTCCACCAGATTCCCCAAAGCTTCAGGCTCAAAGGCTGTTACACTGGGATCGCACATCTTCCTACACACACACACACACACACACACACAGAAAGAGAGAGAACCATCAGTGTGTTAGGACTGAAGGAATCAGACATGATAACACCCATTACACCACAGAAGGTCATGTGACTCACGTGTAACTCTCAAAGTCTCCATTGCTGATGGCCTCAATGAGCTGCTCGGTCACTTTAATGATCTCCTGTTTCCTCACTGACACACACACACACACACAAACACACACACACACAAACACACACACAAACACACAGAATGTATAATTAATCAAAGAACCTTTAAATAACCTTAAACTAGCCATGTGAGTTCTACATAAGAACAGTTTCTGATCTCGACTCTAGACATCTCTTTTCATCTCCCGCGTTATTTCTGTCTTTGTCTCACTCTCTCTCTGTCCTCCAGTCTTAAATACAGCAGATCAGACAACACATACCTCCTATAGAGTAGATCATAGAGTAGACGAGACCACTGATATTTTATACAGCGGAACCGCAGCATACGCGTTTAATTATTATTTATTTATTTGTTTGTTACTTATTATTATATTGTGATGTCGTGTTTGTCACTTGCACTTTAAGTTGTCTCTTCTGTGCAAAAATGTAGACAGTTCCCAGCTAGCCAGATAATTAGGTTTCAGCACCTTGGTCCTGGGGGAACGTTGTTTAGTTTCACTGTGTACTGACTCTATATGGTTGAAGTGACAATAAAGCCGACTTGACTTGACTTTAGTTCTTAAAGTGAGATGTCGTATTGCGAAACACATTGTCACATAGGAAATAATGTATTCCGTTTCAGGCCCCAAAAATATTACCAATTTCCAACACTATAATCATATTTTTGCATGTAAAAACAATCAAAATATTTAGAAAAGACATGTAAATTAAGTAAAATATGAAATAAATAGACATTAAACCTCGCTTAACATTCATTTATGATTCCTCTTGGCACCGGTCAAAAGAAAAAACGCACAAAAATACATGAACTCACTTCACTTGGCTTTCCACTGATGCAAACAAGTTTTGATCGACTACCAGAAGTAAACGCGCCCCTCTCTGTTACTCGCATGCCAAGGTAAATCTCTTGGTACTTTTTTTTTCTTTATGCAAAAATTTGTAAAGGTTCCCGAGGAACCGCTGTGCAGAGTAGCTCAGAGCAGAGATATATTATATAATGTGTCTCTCTCTCACACACACACACACACACACACACACACACACACACACACACACACACACACACACACACACACACACACACAGGTCTCGCACCTGAATTATAAACCGTGAGGAGATGCAGCAGGTTCAGGGTCTGAGTGACAGCAGCTTCTCTCTCTCTCTCTCTCTCTCTCTCTCTCACACACACACACACACACACACACACACACACACACAGCACTGATCTACTACATTTTATTCAAATGCATTGATGATAACAGACATGAAAACTCAAGTAACACACACAGACACACACACACACCACCTGCTAAGCATTTCCTATCCTCACTGGAGTGAAACCGGAGCTATGTGTAATTAAATCCTGAGAGAACGAGTGAGTGACACATCACAGCATCTCCATCACACAGACACACACTCACCTCTGGTGTCTTCATCCTCGATTGTGGTGTTTGAGCTCTCTGAAGATTCCTGTTAACACACACACACACACACACACACACACACACACACACACACACACACACACACAGATGAAACAGTTTACAATATAAAAGGCCTCATATTTCTGCTTCATAAAACACTAGAGGACATCACTTCACTTCACTCCACTTCACTTCTAAACGTGTGTGGGGCAAAGAGCAAGGACATTGCCATCTATCTGTCTGCAAAGATGTTCAGATAGTGAATGAAGATTTAAAAGTGATTTGATTGATGCTCCAAAACATTTACACATGTTACAGGAGTTCCTGGGAGGCCGGTGTTTCAGACAGTCCGATCGCGGCTCTGGCGTACTGAGAGAACATTCTACCTTGATGGTGTCCAAGCTCTAGTGAGACACTGGGAGAAGTGCATTAGTGTATCAGGGGATTATATAGAGACATAACGGGAGTGTTTACTCTCAGAACTGTGTTCTGTTATTCTGTACAATCAAAAGTCCCGCTTTGACTCGAACGCCCTGTGTATTTAAGGAAGTTGCACAGTCTCATGTGAGTTATAATCACAAATAACCACTCAAGTCTCTCTCTCACACACACACAAACACACACACACACTAATTCTCATTGTATAGAGGTGACAGTGCTCACTACTGAGCCGTCCATCTACCCGAGCGTTACTGAGGTTAAGTAGATGAACTCTTAGTCCATTACATTTACAAAAGCGTTCTCTACTCTTTAGCCCTGCGTTACAAATCTCAAAGTGTTCTTGGTCTCTCATCCAGCCGGTGTCTGTCTCTACACATCAATCACACCGGCTCTCATTAGCATCCAATCAAGCAGGAAGCATGCGAATTCATCATAAGGTGTGACCTTCTAATGGTACACCCTGTGGTTAGTGCTGTAGCGTTAGCATACTGCAGTCTCTGCGCGACCTCACTAACTGTTTCAAGTCATGTAGCACTTCTGAAACTTGGAGTCCAGCTACATCACTAAAGCTTGAGGAGGTTTTGCTAATTAGCTAACATTACCTGAGTAGAGGTCAGGGCGTTTTTAACCTCCAGGTGAGATTAGCATCGACTCCAATCCACAAGATATGAAGTTCATCTAACAGAAACGTTGCAGTTTTCTCACTTTTTAAGGCTTTAAAATGAAAACCTTGTTTAGTAATTAAAGTTTCTTTCACATGAAATATGATTTTAATCTGATTCCAGACTTAACGCGCGTCTCTTCTCTCTGCATCCTGCGCTGTTTAAATCTCTCTCGAGGACATTTGTGATTAAACGTAAAACTTCTTAATAAGTTTTGACTCAGTATCTGTATCTTGCTCTTTCCCTCTACACATCTCTGTCTTACCTTCACTCCGTCCGCCTTCTTGTTGGCTCCGCTCTTCCCTCCTGAACGAGAGAGAAAGAAAAAAAGCGAGAAAAGGATGAGAAACGGCACAAAGGCCCAGAACAGCAGGGCGAAGGGCATGACGAGCCGGAGGAGGAGAACTCAAACACGTCGCTCGGGCCGCTCCACAGTGGTCCACAGAGTGAACTCCTAGTTCTCTGAGTGAGACGTGTCCGGATTGTGCACTTCACATCGCCCCTCTCCTGATTTAGCAACACTTCAGCTAGCATTCCTTCCTGAATGTGTGTATCAGCTTTCAGCAGCAGTGCGCCACTTGCTACTTCACTTCACACACCTTTACAGGGTTAGGTCACTGTAAACTCTCTGTGTGTGTGTGTGTGTGTCATGGTGTTTCCCTGGCTGTTCTGTTATTTTAGTCAACACTTTAGCTAATTTTGGCTGCGCTGTAGCTTGATCTTGAAAACCGCGGCCTTGTGACCAGTACGTCTCTTATCTCCATACTGTGTGTGTGTGTGAGATTAAATTAGTGTATAAGTTAGCAAATAATTAAACATAACAAAACAAGCATGTTAAGGTAAAAAAAAAAGACAAGCAGGAGGAGTGTAAAAGACAAGCGCTTGTGTGTCACACGGCCACGTAAAGGTCACTATAATAAGCTTCATGATGGAATTCCCCAACAGCTGATACACCCCCTCATACACGCACACACACACACACACACACACACAGATCACATTCACATCAGTTGTTAAAAAGGTCTCCATCTTATTTTCAGTGTTATGACTCAAACAAGTCAGTGGCACAGCTAATAAAACATTAGCGTTTGGCCTTTGATTACGATTGTGACGTCATCGTGTCTGTCTGGAGGCCACGGACGTCCCGTATCCTGATCCTAACAACAGTTAGCTTATCTCAGTTAGCATTAATGTTAGCTGTTTAGCGTTAGCAGCCAGAGCTGTTGTGGCTAGTTAATAGAGATGGGGGGCGGGGACTATTCAGTTATGTATCATTATTCTTTAATGTGTCAGTTCATGTCACCACACTGAAATCCATGTTTTAATTAGTTTAATATACTGTATGTCTTGTAGGTTTGCATATGAAGTGGTGATATCTTGCAGGTCCTCTATAATCCTGCAGGTGGTGCTCTCTAAACTAGTCGCGTCCTGTGTAGTAGGAGTGAGTTGTGCTTGTTAGCATTGTAACAAAATCTGAGAAAAATATTAATATTGATATTGAATGGGATCTTTATAAACCTGTGATATTTATAGAATCACAATATGAACATTGTCGTCCCCAGGTGTCGGGATGATGTCGTATGGGCTGGTGATGTTGTGTCATTGCACCTGTTAGCAGGTGAATCTACAGTTGGCCTTTAATGAGAAGAGTCTTTATTTCACATCCACTTTAATGTGTTTTAATGTTGGAGCGGTGCAGAGTGAGTTACACACCGACTGATCCTGTGTCAGATCTCAGCTCCACACTGACGCCTCTCAGGAGGAAAAATAAAGTTCTAATGCCTTTACTTCGCCCACTCGCCACTATATTTAACTAACATTTGTTTTAAAAGTCAAAGTAAAAGAAAGTGAACCTGTAACCCGTCTCTCTGTCTGTCTCTCTCTCTGTCTCTCTCTCTCTCTCTGTCACTCTCTCTCTCTCTCTCTCTATATATATGTCTCTCTTTGTTTCTCAGTCTCTATCTCACACACGTCTGTCTCTCTGTATGGAGTAATTTAAGAGAAGAGTCTGATGTGTTATATAAAATCTCACTCCTGCACAGAGATGGAATTAGAAAATCTTTTTAATGTTTAAAAGTTACAACAAAAGCTATAAAACAGCAGGTTATGTTGTGTGTTGTGTTGTGTTGTGCTGTATGCTGTGTTGTGTATTGTGTGTTGTGTTGTGTTGTGTGTTGTGCTGTGTGTTGTGTTGTGCTGTGTGTTGTGTTGTGCTGTGTGATGTGCTGTGTGTTGTGTTGTGTCGTATTGTGTGTTGTGTTGTGCTGTGTGTTGTGCTGTGTGTTGTGCTGTATGCTGTGTTGTGTATTGTGTGTTTTGTTGTGTGTTTTGTTGTGTGTTGTGTTGTGTCGTGTGTTGTGTTCTGTGTTGTATTGTGTGTTTTGTTGTGTGTTGTGCTTTGTGTTGTGTTTTGTGTTGTGTTTTGCTGTGTGTTGTGCTGTGTGTTGTGTTTTGCTGTGTGTTGTGTTGTGTGTTGTGTTGTGTGTTTTGTTGTGTGTTGTGCTTTGTGTTGTGTTTTGTGTTGTGTTTTGCTGTGTGTTGTGCTGTGTGTTGTGTTTTGCTGTGTGTTGTGTTGTGCTGTGTGTTTCGTGTTGTGTTCTGTGTTCTGTGTTGTGTGTCGTGTTGTGCTGTGTGTCGTGTTGTGTTCTGTTGTGTTGTGTGTTGTGCTGTGTGTTGTGCTGTGTGTTGTGTGGTGTGTTGTGTTGTGCTGTGTGTGGTGTGTTTTGTTGTGTGTTGTGTTGCGTGTTGTGTTGTGTGTTGTGTTGTGTTGTAGCGATATTGAAGGAGCTGGCCCGTTTCGGGGAGTGTGTCGGCCCCATGAGAGCTATCCCGCTCGGGTGTGAGAGCTCCAACATGCAGCACATCCTGTCTCAGCACAAAAAAGGAACCAAAAGCCCAAAAGCCCGTCGTCATTCAGGATGAAAGTAAAGAAACACCAACTCAGGAGTAAACCACAGGACCAAAAATAAACAATGAGAAAACAAAAATTGTTTATGATGATAGAATGTGTGTGTGAGTGAATGTGTGTGTGTGTGTGTGTGTGTGTGTGTGTGTGTGTGTGTGTGTGTGTGTGTGTGTGTGCACGTCTATATGCATGTGTGTATATATAGTTGGTGGTGGGGTGGAGGGTCACGGGGTTTTTCCTTATTTAAAAAAAAAGTAGATATGTTAATATATTGTCTATGGGCGCATGTATGAGTGTGTCTATGTGTGTGTGTATGTAAGTGTGCGTGTTTGTGTGTATGTGTGTATATATAATTTGTGTGTGTATGTGTGTGTTTATAGTAGTATATATATATATATATATATATATATATATGTAGTATATATGTAGTATATATATATATGTAGTATATATAATATACGAGTAACGTGGTTTACGAGTGTTCCGCAAACCGAGCAAAGATTTTTAATAAATTTTTAATCGGAAACCGAGCAAGTATTAGTTTACGAGCGCAGAGTATCATGTATCACGCATGCGACTCTTATTTTGACATTGAGCGTCACTCTTGTGCTGCGGAATTATTTCAGCATCTCTTATGTGTGTGCATGCTCGTAAGTTGACACCGACACACTCACACACACATGCGCAAACACCCTGACACACGCACAGACGCTCTCTCGTCTTTTCACCCCCTCTCCGGCTTCACAAACACAGAGAAACTCTGCTCTGTCGCGCTTCTTTTCAAAGCTAAGGTGCTGGTTCATTTGTTTTGCTTTTGTTTTTTTTTTACTTTACCACAGTGATGACCCTTAGTATGCTCACGCCAGTGTCAGAGAGATTTCATTTTTTTCCGTTAAAACAGTGTTTCCTTTGTGTTTGTGTGTGTCCGTTTGTTGTGCAGCTTAAAAAGCGATTTCTTTAGTATGCGCTCATGCCCGTCTCAGAGAGATTTATTTTTTTCTGTTAAAACGGTGTTTCATTGTGTGTGTGTGTGTGTGTGTGTGTGTGTGTGTGTGTGTGTGTGTGTGTGTGTGTGTGCGCGTGTGTTTGTTGTGAAACTTAAAAAGCGAGGTGGGGAGAGGGAGGAGGAGTGTTACTGTGTAAAACGAGGCGAGGGAAGGGGCAAATTCCACACACACACACACACACACATACACACACACACACACACACACACACACACACACACACACGGCGCCTGCGCGCACCAACGGAAACACTTATCTGTCGGGATTTATTTGTACTTTTTTTAAAGGTAAAGTGCAGTTTTATTTTCATTTTATAGACTGTATTAATTATTTTTATGTGTTTAATTTTTGGGGCTGTGGAACGAATAATTTGAGTTTTCATTATTTCTTATGGGAAAATGATGATTTGGTTTACGAGTGTTTTGGAACACAAGCCCACTTCCTGAACGAATTATGCTCATAATCCAAGGTTCCACTGTATATGTGTGTGTGTGTGTGTGTGTGTGTGTGTGTGTGTGTGTGTGTGTGTGTGTGTGTGTGTGTGTGAGTGTGTACATATTTTTGTATGTAAATTGTATAATTTGTTATAATAAAGTGAGTTTAAAACCTCAAACCTCTCTCTCTCTGTCTCTCTATCTCTCTCTTTCTCTATCTCTCTCTCTGTCTCCCTCTCTCAGTCTCTCTATTTCTCTCTCTGTCTCTCACTCTCTCTGTCTCTCTGTCTCTCTCTGTCTCCCTCTGTCTCTCTCTCTCTTTTTTTCTGTCTCTCTCTCTCTCTGTCTGTCTGTCTCTCTCTCTTTCCCTCTCTCTCTCTATGTGTATATATATGTGTATATACTGTACACACACAGTACATATACTTGTATATAAATTGTAAAATAGTCCCTTATTAAATGTTGTTATAATAAAGTGAGTTTAAAACCTCTCTCTGTCTCTCTCTCTCTCTCTATGTTTCTCTCTCTCTGGTGGTGTGAGATCAGTGTGTGAGAGTGAATGAGCGTTTTCCAACTTGTTGGGAAACTTTTCTAACACTTTTGAGCTTTTCTTTTCTGAAGTACAAAATCAATATAAATAATCTAAACATCTATAAACAGCCGCGCACACTGCGTTTAACCTGCTGTTGTGTGGAGCTGTTGATCGGGGTGCAGGGATGGCGGCTCACCCGAGCGGTGCAGCCCATCCTCTCTCACTCCGTCATGGGGTGCGCTGTGAGGTGAGCGCCGTGGTTTCGGTGGAGCAGGTGTTGTTGGTGGTGGGAGAGTGTATCGGGTGTGAGAGCATCGTGTCCGCATCATGTATGAACAAGGCCGTGGTGGTGTTCGTTAAGGAGAGGGAACTCGTACATCAGCTGATTAAAAACGGAATAACGGTAAGTGGAGAACTTTATTCCGTTACTCCGCTGGGTGCTACAACAATGAAGGTTACTGTGTCGAACATTCCCCTGTTTATCCCTGATGAGGATATAGAGAGGGAACTGTCTCGATTCGGTAAGATAGTGAACAGTATGAGAATGGTGACTCTGAACTGTAAAAACCCCGCGCTGAGGCACGTCGTCTCCTTCAGGCGTACAGTGTTCGTGTTCCTGACTGAGTCCACTCTGGACATCTCATTCAGAGTCACACATGAGGGGAACTCATACATGCTGTATGCCAGCACTGGGAGCATGAGGTGCTTTGAATGTGGGGACATCGGGCACAAAAAGTTCAGCTGCCTACATAGAGCACAGGTCAGGGAGGAGGCAGGGCCTTGTGGGGTCAGGGCAGTGGTGCAGGATGGGGAGAGCTCCAGTGTGGAGCAGACTGGTGGTGTAGTGGTGTTTGATGGAGGTGTAGTGGTGCAGGGCGGAGGTGTAGTGATGCAGGATGGAGGTGTAGTGGTACAGGATGGAGTGAGCTGCAGCATGGAGCACACAGGTGGTGTAGTGGTGTTCGATGGAGTGAGCTCCAGTGCGGAGCAGTCAGGTGCTGCAGTGGGGCAGGATGGGGGCCAACCCACATTAGAGAGCAGTGTAATGACTGATGGTGAAAAGACGAGAGAAGCATGAAAAGACAGTGAACAGGTGACAGTGAAATGTGGGAAGCTAAATGATGGGTCATACAAGGAAAAAAAGACTAGTGAATGTGGAAAGGTGGAGAGGGCTGGAGAGCACAAAGAAAAAAGAAGATCTAATTTCAGCAGGGGGCTCAGACACTCTAAAAGAACACTCTCATTGGAGGGGTTAAATAGCATGGGTTAGGCAGGCAATGTGGAAGAAACAACAGCACTCCTAGAGCAAGATGAAGATTTAATAGATGAGGATTATGAAGAAGACAGATTTTCTGATATATCGGATATCAGTGTGTCACATTCTGGGGGAGATCAGCAGCTCTACACACTGAATGATATAAATGAATACTTGAGGAAAACTTATAAAACATCTATTAATATTGAAGACGATTTCACAGATTTAAAAACATTTATAGCATCGATAGCACATTTACAGCGCACTACAAGCTATGATCTCCTGAGCAAAAAAAAGAGATGGCGCTTAAAAGACCACATAACAAAATGGCGGCGGTCTCATGCAAAACACAAATAAACACATCACACGGGGTCTTTTCTGTTCTCATTAATGCACTTTACATCTGTTTTTCCCTCTAATTTTCTATTTTTGTTCTACTTTTTCTGATGGATATTTTAAAAATAGGATCCTTAAACATGAATGGTGGCAAAGATAAGAGAAAAAGAGCAGTAGCAGGAGAATTTTTAACACAAAAGAACATTGATGTGATCTTCCTACAGGAGACCAAGCCAGCGAGACTGAGTGGGCCATGTGGTGGGATGGGAAACTTTTCCAAAGCCATGGTTCCAACGTCAGTGCTGGTGTGGCGATACACACATGAGGAAGGTTGAAGCTACAGAATTAGTGAAAGGTCTAGTTTTAATGGTAAAAGCAGTAAAAGAAAGTTTTCACTTTTTAAAATGTTTACACCCCTAACAATGGCAGCGAGAGAATTTTACTTTTTAACAGAATAAAAAATATAATACAGTGGAACCTTGGATTACGAGCATAGTTCGTTCTGGAAGTGGGCTCGTGTTCCAAAACACTCATAAACCAAATCATCATTTTCCCCTAAGAAATAATGAAAACTCAAATTATTCGTTCCACAGCCCCAAAAATTTAATACATAAAAATAATTAATACAATCTCTAAAATGAAAGTACAAATAAATCCCAACAGATAAGTGTTTCTGTTGGTGCGTGCAGGCGCCGTGTGTGTGTGTGTGTGTGTGTGTGTGTGTGTGTGTGTGTGTGTGTGTGTGTGTGTGTGTGTGTGTGTGTGTGTGTGTGGAATTAGCCCCTTCACTCATCTCGTTTTATACAGTAACACTCCTCCTCCATCTCCCCACTTCGCTTTTTAAGTTTCACAACAAACACACACACAACGGAAACACCACTGCGTGTGTCAGGGTGTTTGTGTGTGTGTGTGTGTGTGTGTGTGTGTGTGTGTGTGTGTGTGTGTGTGTGTGTGTGTGTGTGTGTGTGTGTGTGTGTGTGTGTATGTGTATGTGTGTGTATGTATGTGTGTGTGTGTCAATGTCAAATTACGCGCACGCACACACATAAGAGAGAGAAAGAGAAAGGGAGATGTTGATTATACAAGTAAGAGATGAGCACTAAGACCTAGCAGGGGAGACGATTACAGACAATTCGCTCGTAAACTAATACTTACTTAATTAAAAATCTTTGCTCGGTTTGCGGAACACTCGTAAACCACATTACTCACAATACGAGGCTCCACTGTACAATGAAGTGGAAACAAATCCACAATAGTAATGGGAGGGGACTGGAACTGCACAGTAGACTTCACCTTAGACCGAAACGGTGAGGAACCACACCCAAAGTCTGCTGAGGCGCTTGAGGAGCTCATTAAACAGAGCGGTCTGGTTGATGTGTGGAGGGGAAAAAATCCAAACACTAGAAAATACAGTGGAACCTTGTATTATGATTGGATTGCAAGTGTTTCACAAAACGAGAAAAATTTTTTAATAAATTTTAAAAAATTTTAACAAATTTTTACTTGAAAAAAACGTCTTGGTTTACGAGTGCCGAGTATCATGTATCACGCATGCACTTCTTGTTTTGACGTCGAGCGTCACATGATCACAACTGAGCCAATGGTTTTTCCCTCTCTTGCGCTGTGGAATTGTGGTAATTTTCTCCCCTGCTATGTCTTAGTGCTCGTCTCTCACTGGTATAATTAACATCTGTGTACACGTGTACTGTTTACTATACCACTGTGACCACGCGTGTGTGTGTAAAACATCTTTTATTTTTTATGTTTGTATGTGTACAGCACGTGTGTACTGTTTATTATAACACACGTGTGTGCGCGTGTAAAGCAAAAGAAGATTTTGTCAGTCTACACTTTGTGTCTGTGTGCGCGCCGTCATTGGACAACATGCTTCTTCTCACATACACACCCTTCCTCCTCTTGACTCGACACACACACACACACTCTCTCTGCTCTACACAGAAACACTGCTCTGTCGTGATTCTTTTAAAAGGTAAAGTGCAAGTAAATTTGTTTTATTTTTACTTTACAGCAGTGATTCCGTTAGTCTGCACTCAGTTGAGTGTCATTAGAAAGATTTTTTTTCTGTAAAAATTATGTTTCTGTTTGTATTCATTATTTTATGTATTTTTTGGGGGGGGGCTGTGAAACAAATAATTTGAGTTTCCATTATTTCTTATGGGAAAATACAATTTGGTTTACGAGTGTTTTGGAATACGAGCCCGCTTCCGGAACTAATTATGCTCGCAGTTCAAGGTTTCACTGTTCACATGGGTCAAGGTTAATGACACAAAGATTACTGCAGCAAGACTGGGCAGGTTTTACATCACCAGATCCGACAGAAATAATCTCCACAAAGCAGTCATCTCCCCCACTGGTGATCATCATCTGATTAGCATAGAACTAATGATACCAAACACAAAAAGGCAGAGCTCATACTGGATTTTAATACAAAACTTTTACAGTACAAGATCTTTTATGAAAAATGTAAAATTTTATGGAATGATTGGAAAGAGGGAAAAGGGGATTTTAGCAATTTGGTCTCTTGGTGGGAGGTGGGAAAAAAATAAAATAAAGATTTTCTGCAAAAACTACACTGACCATATCTCAGACGCTTTTAAAACCACTATTAAAAAAAACTCGAGGCAGAAATAACTCAGACAGAAAGCAATATGGTGAGCAAGAATGACATCAGATTCCTGGGCTGTTGTCCTGGAAGGACACAGCCCATTCTTCATAAAAGATCTTGTACTGTAAAGGTTTTGTATTAAAATGCCAGTAGAATGGGCTGTGTCCTGGAAGGAAATGAGCTGTGTCCTGGAAGGAAAAAGAAAAGCTCTGAGCTCCTTCCTCCACGAACAAGCCAAAACAGCCCTGATCAGACACAGTATCTCCTGCATCAAGGACATGGATGCTCCCAGTGCCTTCTTCTTCAATCTGTCCAGACCAATAAAACCCCAAAATCAGATGGTGTACCTGACATGAGCAGATGGAACAACAACAACTGACCCAAGCGAGACAAGGAGAACAGCCTTGATCCATCTTGCAGAGAGGAACTTTTCAGGGAACTTCCAAAACTGTCCCTGGAGCAAAGCACTGCGCTGGATGCAGAACTCGAGTTGCAGGAATCAACGGATGCTGTTCAGCAGCTCGCAACAGGACGCTCACCAGGAATAGATGGACTGCCGAGTGAATTTTATAAACATTTCTGGAATATAATAGGATTTTTATAGTGTTTTTAAATGTGCTTTTAACTGCGGGAAGCTACCGGTGAGCTGCACAAGGGCGGTTTTATCATTGATCCCAAAAAAAGGAGACTTGGGATAACTGAAGAACTGGAGACCAGTGTCACTACTATGCAGTGACTACAAGATACTTTCAAAGTGTCTCGCAAACAGACTGAAACAGTGCCTGCACTCAGTGGTTCATAATAGTCAGACCTACTGCATACCTCACCGGACCATAACGGACAATCTGTTTCTAATGAGAGACATTATCAATGAATGACAGATAAATTTATGTAAAACAAACCTGTATGAATTAGATTTCTTATCGATAGATCAAGAACAAGCGTTTGATAGAGTTGACCATGAATACCTCTTCCAGACATTTGAATCCTTTGGCATAGGAAAGAATTTTTTTTATGGTGGATTAAACTTTTATACTCTGAAGCTGCTTTTACACTTAACATTGGAGGTGGTTAAGATTGCCGTTTCCAAATTAAATGGGGAATTAGACAGGGGTGGCCACTGTCTAGACAACTCTATAGACTCAATAGAACAGCAATACAGCAATAGAACCATTGCTGCACAAATTAAGAGCCGAGTGTAAGGGACTACCCCTAGAGGGCACTGTGTGCACCTGTTTGTTTTTTGTAGTTTTTTTTGTTAGTATGTTTTAGTTTATTCTGTTCATTTATGAGTGTAATGTTCTGAGTGTTTTGTGTGTTCTGTTAGCCTCCAGTGTGTTCCGTTAGTCTCTAGTGGGTTCCCCTAGCCTTCAGTGTGCTCCCTTAGCCTCCAGTGTGCTCCCTTAGCCTCCCGTGTGCTCTCCCTAATCTCAAGTGTGTTTCCCCTAGCCTCTAGTGTTCCCCTTCTCGCCTTTTGAGGTCATGTCCAGTCTCTAGCCCTGTCCCGTCCAGTCTCTAGCCCTGTCTCGTCCAGGCTCTAGCCCTGTCTTGTCCAGTCTCTAGCTCTGTCCCATCCAGTCTCTAGCCCTGTCTCTAGCCCCTGTGTCCCTGGTCCTGTCTTGTCCCTAATTTCCATGTCAGTCCTAAAGCCTTCGTGTTAGTCCTAAAGCCTTCGTGTCAGTCCTAAAGCCTTCATGACAGTCCTAAGCCTTTGTGTCAGTCCTACAGGGTCTGAAATGCTTAAAGGGTCTGAAATGCTTAAAGGGCCTTTAGATGTTAAAGATGTCTGTATATGCTTAAAGAGACTGAATAACCTTCAAGAGACTGAGTATGTGTGTGTGTTCTAGAGCCCATGTGAGTATGTTTTGTTTGTTTGTGTGTGCACAATTAAAGATTTTATGTTGATACAATCCCTCTGCGCCTATCTGCCCGAACCGCCTGTCATACCAGTTCGTGACACAGAGCTACAGGGCTTTCCTGTTAGTGGGTCACAAGAGAGGCTTGTGCTCTCAGCATATGCCATTGACGTAAACATTTTCAATAAAAATCAACCTAAGCATCTACGTGAGGGCTTCCTCAGCACGTGTGAACAGGGAAAAATGGGAAAGTTTTTTTAATTGGGCAATGGCAGGAAACGGGACAAGTTGTCTCAATGGACCTGGGTCCTGCCTCAGCTGTCCTACAGGGGGAGAGTACTGGTCGTCAATAATCTGATCGCCTCCATGCTCTGGCACCGCCTCACTATTCTTGAGCCCTCTGAGACACTAATCAGAGATGTGCAGAGGAAGTTGATGAACTTTTTCTGGACTGACCAACACTGGACTCGAGCCTCTGTGCTATATCTACCTGTAGAAGTGGGGCAGGGCTTGATCGACTTGTCCTGCTGAATAAAAACCTTCAGACTGCAGGCTGTCAGAGTCTCTTCTACGACAAAGGACTGGTATGGACAGGCAAAGCCAAAGCCCTACCTCAACTGGTTGAAGGACTGAAGGACTTATCAGCCACAACACAGTTCTATCAGTCCGTAGCATGGTCATCAGTAACAAAGACGAGCAGGACTGAAACACAACCCTTCCAAAGTACAGATGAGGAGCCACTATTTCACAACCCACTCATAAACATCAGAATGGCGTACCCTGTACAAACCGCCCATAGAAAAGTGTACAACCGATCTACAGTGGCACACACGATGCTGAGCGAATGCTGACAGCACTGGTCAGAGCGGGACTAAAAGTTGAGTTCGCCTTCCTAAAGATGACCCAAAGACTACCAGAGTTTGACCAGATGTGGGCACATGAGGACGTTTTATGCTCCAGAGACAGGGAGGTTTTAACTTTTAAAGATAAATGTGAAATCCTTTTTATCCCTTTTTTTTACTCGACCATTTTTAGATTTAACCTTTTCATTGATCTGTTTTTTCCTGAATTTATTTTAAAGTCCCATTGATAAGCTCGCTTTCCCTATTTGCTAAATTAATGTTTGTGTGTGTGTGTGTGTGTGTGTGTGTGTGTGTGTGTGTGTGTGTGTGTGTGTGTGTGTGTGTGTGTGTGTTTATAATGAATATAACTTTATACTTTTTGTATCTGTTCTGTGTGTGATCTGGTTTTGAATGATAATACAAGGAAGTTTTTTTATTTTATTTTTTTTTATAAAAGTCTTTTTTTTCTAGAAGCTTTTTTCAACATGGACAACATTTAAAGTTTAATAATTAAAACTAATAACTGTTTGCTGAAAATTGTTGTATAATTGACAAATAGATTGTATTTTGTAATGCGTCAGTGTTGATATAAAGATTAGAACTGATACACACCTGAGAAGTTCCTGGTGGCGAGCATGGTGGTGAGGATCGCACCCTGCACACAGAACACAAATCGTCTCAAGGTGAGAAGAAGGTTAGAGTGATAAACGCAGAGTGTGTGTAAGTGTGTAGTGTTCCACAGCTTGAGTTTCATTCACTCAAACTTCACTTTCCTCAGTGTCCCGTGTGTTTCCTTTAATTAAAATCTCACTCCTGTTGTATGAAAGACGTTTATGTAGCTAGCCTCAAAACGTACAGAAATAATGAACTCAGCTTCGGCTAATCCATGAGGTCATGATTAAAAACTGAAAGTGTTTTGTTTTTGGTTAAGCTTAATGTTTCCTGCTGTAGTTTTAGTTCCTAATGATGAAGGCGTTATTGTGTTAAATGGATGCGTGCAACTTGATTCACTTATTTAATCCTTCTGCATTTTGGTTCCTGATGCATGGGATTAACATCAGTCTGTTATTTTATAAGTATTTTAGCTTTGGTTACACACACACACACACACACACACACACACACACACACACACACACACACACACACACACACACACACTGTGTTGTCCTGGTCATGTGTGGAAATGATGTCTCATGCTCCCGGAGTCCTGGAATATGACGTGTCCCATCAGGGAAGAAGAAATCCTCCATAGATGTGATGTGCTGTTGATTCAGTACATTCAGGTGGTCAGCTGACATCATTTTATTGCCACATAACGTTGCTGAGTCTCGACCTAAGCGACTGAAGCAACCCCAGATCATAACACTGTCTCCAGAGGCTTGTACAGTGGACACTATGCATAATGGGTGCATCGCTTCATACGCTTCCCTTCTCACCCTGACACGCCCATCACTCTGGAATAGGCTCAGTCTGGACTCATCAGATCACATGACCTTTTTCCATCACTCCAAAGTCCAGTCTTTATGATCACTAAGAAACTGAAAACTTTTTCTGATGAGTCTCACTAACAAGTGGTTTTCATATGAACACTCAGCTGTTTAGTCCCAAACCTGTGAGTTCTCATCACACCATGTGTGTATGTGCGTGTGTGTGTGTGTGTGTGTGTGTGTGTGTGTGTGTGTGTGTGTGTGTGTAACCAAAGCTAAAATACTTATAAAATAACAGACTGATGTTAATCCCATGCATGAGTGTGTGTGTATGAATGCTTTTACTTTCACTATTATACACGGATCTGATTTGTACTGGACATTTTGTACCATGTGACTTCACCAGGCGTTTAGGTGATCTCCCATCACACACATTCAGAACTTTCTCCTGTGGGGTTGAGGTTCAGCTCCGTCCTTTCAGGGTTCAGTGATGTCTTAAACAGCTTTTAATCCAACGTCAGTCATTTCAGCATCAGTGTCCTGAGTTGTTGTCTTTGACCCTTACCCTCCTGAACCGGATGCGTCTTCTAATCCAGGCCATGTGTATGGCTCACAGTTAGTCATTATTTGTGCCGTACTTTTCCCTGAAGGATTAGATCTCTTTTCAGCGGTGTGATGAGATCCATTATGAAGTCTGTTAATTATGGTGACTTTATGATGTCACTAAGTGCCCTGAGTAAAGCTACACTCACACACAGTTACACTCATTAACTGGTTCTTTCTGTTCTGGTGCACTGATGAGAAATGACGGGCATGGTCTAGTTTATACAACAACTACAGCTACATCGATATAAGAGCTATGAGACAATTCAGAAAGACACACGCACACACACACACACACACACACACATTAAACTTCACCAGCTGAAACTCTCATGGTCTGTATTGTGCATTAAAGAGGAACACGGTGCTCCTGGCTTCGTCCTAACTTAATTTATTTAATTCCTTCCACATATTAATGTTTCTTGGATTAAAGTGTGTGTGTGTGTGTGTGTGTGTTCGGGATAAGTTCCTGAGGCTGAGGTTGATGTTCACACCCTAACACACTTCCTTGTTTATCTCTGCTGATGTGATGTTTCTGAGGGTTTTAAAGCTCCTCCCTGCCATGGTTTAACGCTTCCTGTTATTAACTCAACTCATCTAAATTTACTTTCATTTAATTTATATAGCTCTGTTAGCAATGTCCCAATGTCTCAAAGTTCCACTGACTCAAAGCAGCTTTCACAAAATGAAAAGAAAGTAATTTTTGTTATCAGACACTGAGTTGGAGGCTGCGCTTGTGATCTGACCTTCAGCTTCCGGCGGGCGTTGAACTTCTTCAGACACTCCACGGTTTCCTGTCTGTGCATGCAGGAGGCCACGGTGGAGCGGTGCTGAGGGGAGGACACGGTATAACCTCTTATAAAAACATTCTGATTTTAACAAGCAACAGTTCCTGAGTTCGACATTCATGTGAGAAAGATGAGATTTAAGCAAAGTGTGATGACACGAGAGTCCGAGGCTAAGGTTAAGATTATAATGGGTTCAACATAAGATTTCAGATGATTGGGGTGGAGCTTGGGATATATTTGGTAGGATGAGGTCATTTTGAGGGAATTATGCAAATGTGAGACTGCAATACTAAGCAGTATTAAGCGTTAATGAGGATTTATAACAATAATAAGCAGCAGTAAGCACTATTAGAGATTTGTAAGCAATAATAAAAAAAAAAAACAGTAATAAGCGGTAATAAGCAGTAATAAGTGCTAATAAGCAATAATAAGCATTACCAAGAATTAGCAGGGCTTTATAAACAATACTTAATAATATATTAATAAGCAATAATCTGTAATGAGTAGTAATTAGCAGTAATAAACATTAATAAACTGTAATAAGCACTAATAGGCACGGAAGAGCAATAACAAAATAGGCATTAATCTAATATGCATTAATAAACAGTAATACACACTTATAAGCAGTAATAAGCAGTAATAAGCTCACTGAGATCCAGGGGTGTTTGAGCGCCTCAGCAGCGGTGATCCTCTTTGCCGGATTGATGGTCAGCATTTTGTTGATGAGATCTTTAGCTTCAGGAGTGACCGTGTCCCATTCAGGAGAAGGAAACTACAGTAAAATAATAAGAGCAGCGTGAGAAACATCACGGCCTGGAGGTCTCAGACTTCAGTCCAAAACTGTAACTAAAGTATGGCTCATTAATCTGCAACGAGTGTGAGCTCTCTTTCTGAAGGAAGGCAACAGGTCTTTACAGAGAGGTGTGTGTGTGTGTGTGTGTGTGTGTGTGTGTGTGTGTGTGTGTGTGTGTGTGTGTGTGTGTGTGTGTGTGTGTGTGTGTGAATAGGAGAAGGTGCTGTTCATTGTACTGAAGCTCACTGACATCATAAGCTCCGGCCTTGATCTGCTGGTAGAGTCGATGCTGATCTTCATCCCAGAACGGCGGATATCCAACCAGCAAAATGTACAGGATCACACCTGCGCCACCAAAACAGCCTTCATTAGACATTAATTAGAGGTTCATTAGACATTCATTAGAGGTTCATGAGAGTCCTCGTTAGCTTTTACGCCTGTAGGTTAAACGAATCGATAAATGCCTCAAAGCAGAAATGAAGAAAAAAAACACAATGCGTATGTGTGTGTGTGTGTGTGTGTGTGTTTGTGTGTGAGTGTGTGTGTGTTTGTGTGTGAGTGTGTGCGTGTGTGTGTGTTTGTGTGTGAGTGTGTGTGTGTGTGCGTGCGTGTGTGTGCGTGTGTGTGTGTGTGCGTGTGTGTGTGTGTTTGTGTGTGAGTGTGTGTGTGTTTGTGTGTGAGTGTGTGCGTGCGTGTGTGTGTGTGTTTGTGTGTGAGTGTGTGTGTGTTTGTGTGTGAGTGTGTGTGTGTGTGTGTGCGTGCGTGTGTGTGCGTGTGCGTGCGTGCGTGCATGCGTGCGTGTGTGTGTGTGTTCCTCACCACAGGCCCACAGGTCCACAGCTTTACCGTACGGATCTTTCCGTAACACTTCAGGTGAGAGATAACCAGGAGTCCCCGCGAAGCCTGCACAAACACAAACAGTGAATGATGGGTAATACACATGCTCCTTCACACACTGTCTAAACACTGTGTGTGTGTGTGTGTGTGTGTGTGTGTGTGTGTGTGTGTGTGTGTGTGTGTGTGTGTGTGTGTTATATTTATGACCTCCCACTGAGCAGTAACCAAAAGTAGTTTTAATAAATCTATCTCCATAACTATAAATAATTTCTCACTAAAAGCTACACAAATTCCTCACTGCTGCCCGATCGGTCCTGTGTGGGCGTGTCAGAGCTCATTGTGATTGATAGCAGTCTGTTTCCATGGCAACATTGTTGCCGCACTAGTGCTGGAAAGCGAGAGGATTATTATTTGTTTGAGAGTGAGCGAGCTTATCGCCCCCTGCAGGCTGTGTTTACTTATTCCTCATCTGTAAGTAATGATTTTCTAACATGTTAATGAGATGAAACGAGGCGATCTAAAGCTGTCTCTGTAAAATACTTCGACACTTCGACACACTTCAACACCAAGACACCAACACCAAGTGCGGGAAAGAAATCACTTGAAATGGGCGTCAGTTAGAAGCACATGGCTGATTCTGATTGGTCCAATATGAAGATCTGTCACCTTGACTAAACAAAGCCCTGCCCACCTCCACCCATCCACATGACAGAAACTAATGACTGAATTCAAACATCAACCTTTTTTCATTCTTTGTTTTGTTTCCAGCAAATTATTATAATAAGTTATAATAAAAGATCTGAGTTGAAGAAAACAGATGCAAATTAAGTTTGTAATGGTGTGTGTGTGTGTGTGTGTGTGTGTGTGTGTGTGTGTGTGTGTGTGTGTGTGTGTGTGTGTGTGTGTGTGTGTGTGTAATGATATCAGATCTTACCAAACCATGCCTGCTGATCTCCTTCCACTTCAATCGCCAGTCCAAAATCTGCTAACTTCACCGCCGCTCCTTTGGACTTGGAGGCCAGGAGGAGGTTCTCTGGCTAAACACACACACACACACACAAACACACACACACATAAGTAAATTTTAAGCCACATGTAGTTCACTAAACATGTAGCTGATGTTGCAGAGTCTTTATTATTTGCAGTTTATTAATGGTCACTAAGCCTCATAGCCAGTCATCAGAGGTCAGAGAACACAGACAGCATTAAACAGGGAGGATCCAGGTGAGGGACAGAAGTAGGAAGGAACACAGAACTGTGACGGTGGTAAAGTGAGGCTGAGACATTCACTAAAGATGACTTTAGACAAGAGGAACCGGAGGATGGAGTCAGGTGAACATCAGGGTAGTAAAGCAGTGATAAGATAAGACCGGGGTGAAAGGGTGATGGGGGCAGAGCCAGGACTGAAAACAGAACAATGAGCAAGAGGCAACATAAACACAAACACATGGAGTGAAATAAAAAAAAAAACTCAAGATCACGCTGAGACGAGCTCCGTACAATGAAAGGGGAATGTCATCACACACACACACACACACACACACACACACACACACACACACACACACACACACTAAGACTGCAGATAAATAAATGAATCACTGAAACACATATGGATGTAAATGAGACTTTGAAACTGCACTTCCATCACCAATGTGACCCCTGTGCCTGTCTAAGTTAGAAAATGTTAATAAAGGAGACCATTAGTAATAACAGAAGGGCATGGAGGCGTTCCCAATTTGCATATTAATGAATAAGAAGCTAGAAGTAATCTTTCTGATCACACAGTAACTCTGGATGGCCTTTTTGTGTCTCATGTACAACAGCAAGAGACCTGTGATAACAGATTCTTTCATTTGAAGCTCGTGTAGACAATATTACCAGGATAGCATTAATCAGGAATAACACCATGATAAGAAATATATTGTCACTAAATGATGCAGAAACACTAGATCATGCTTTTATCACCTCTAGGTTGGACTATTGTAACAACTTACTGTCTGGTTGTTCAACTAGGTGCATAAACAAGCTTCAGTTAGTACAGAATGCAGCAGCGAGAGTCCTCACTAGAACCAGAAGATACGAGCACGTCACCCCTATCTTATCTACACTGCATTGGCTCCCTGTAAAATTTCACATCTATTTTAAAATACTACAATTGACGTATAAAGCATTAAATGGTCTCGGCCCGCAGTAGTGAACTGCTAGTGTCCTCCATAGCCTACGTCCACCAGAAGGTGCAGCATATTTGTTGGTACCTCGTATAATGAAAACGACAGCAGCGAGCAATAAATTTTCTTATAAAGCCCCAATCGTATAGAATTGTTTACACTTTTTCCATATTTTTTTTCTAATTGATTTTTTTTTATGCTTAAAAACTCTGTAAAGCTGCTTTGTGACAATGAACATTGTTAAAATGCCATAAAAATACATTTGAGTTGGAGAATAATAAATGTTTGGATTTACATAAACATGGAGTGAGGATTCTCATTAGATCATTTATTTTTGATGAGTCTATTGATTTAAAATGTTCCCTTTATTTATTAGTAATTTTTTTATTTTACCCTCTTAAACTCCCCTTACTTTTCACCTAAAATCATCAGATTCTATTTTCTGCTGCTGAAAGTTCACTCTACTGCACGTCGACTCTGAGACATTTCTGTTACAGATGTTTGCAGTGGTGATGATTTCACTCTTCCAGCATTTGTGATCCTGAGAAGGAGAGACTTAAATCCAGAGAAGACAAACTAAAATCTGATTCAGATGGTGGCGAGGTAGCCTCCTACGCTGCTCCCACACACACACACACACACGTAAACACACTTACACACACACTGCTCATTTTCATCCTGCTTCACTTTTACACCCACGTCTGTTCCACTGAGCGTTTATTAAAGCCTCAAACGGCAGCATGTGTGATAATACCGCTCATTCAGACGCGCTCAGCGCATACTCTCATCTGAATGAAGTCCTCAGACATCTGCACTTTGTTCCGTCTCTTCTTTAAGGAATGTGAACTCGGAGACGGACTCGGACGCGTCTGCGTTACGCAACATCACCTCCGGGTTCATCAGGGACACGACGCCGAAACAAAGTGCATGTAAATACGAATAACATCAGAAACAAGTCGATATGCTCACATGCTCTTATTATATAACATCATATTCTGTGATTTGCAAAAGTATTCACCCTCAGTGTTTTCTGTAGCACTGCAACTGAAATGGATTTATTTGTGATTTAATGTCGCTGATGTTAGAAAACACTCCACACCGTCAAACTGTCAGAATTTCTGCATTGTTTTTAATATGATGAGCAAAGAAAGAGAGAGAGAAGTCTCGATTGGATAAGTATTCGCTCTCCTTTATATTTTTCTACGTTTTACACTATTATGCTTTTTGGAATTTAAATTATTTTATCGGTTTGTCATGTCAGATTTACACAAAATATTTTATTCTTCAGTCTGCACTTTTTTAATAAGCGTTTAAGACGAAGTGAAGATTCTGCTACAGTTTTTATATTAGTAAAGAATTAAAACAAAGGTTAAAAACACTGCAGATTGTTGTTTGTGTCGACCAGATGGCATTAAATGATGAATAAATCCATTTTTATTTCAGATTGTTACAGAACACAATGTGCAAAAGTGTTTTGTAACAATCTGTTCTGTGAAAAAGAAGAGGGGTGAATACTTATGCAACACACTTTACATCCTGGAGAAAAGAAATATAGATTTTGTAGTTGTTGAATTCTTATTATATTCTGCGTTTGTAATGTTTTATTAATCAGCACTTGTGCGTGATGCGTCGCGGCCGATTCGGCCAATCAGAAGCGACTTTACTGGATTTCAGGTGGATCATGTTCGAAAAATAGAATTAAACCAACTGCAACTTGTCTGATGTGTTTGATCTGAGCAAGGGATGGTCTCGTGTGTGTGTGTGTGTGTGTGTGTGTGTGTGTGTGTGTGTCACAGCACTGCTTCGTGGCGCATGTGGAGGAGTAATGGAACATATTTCCAGCCCACACACACCGCTCAGCTAATTACGCTACATTTCCCCTGTTAGCGGCGGCGTTCACATCACCTCCATTAAATGGGACGGTGTGAAGGAGCGCGAGCGGCGTAGGTTTGTGTTAATGCTCTGATGGAAACGACCGAGGTCAGGAGCTCTCACACACAGAAGATTACAATACATGAATAAAAAGTTCAGTCTGAAACACAGTGACGTTCAGAAGGCATTATCACCTCCCCATCTGCCAGACTAAACACACACACACACGCACACACACACAGTTGATAAAAAAATGGTCATTTTGGGTAAATACACTTTTGTGCTTTTGGAAGCACACATCCTTCACCACAGACATTCTCAGCACTGATGTTCCTACTCAAGTTCCTTGTTGTGAAGCTGAGATCTCCTCGGTCGTATCTTTGAGCTTGAGATCAGAGCGTTGACCCACAGACCCACAGCGCTGCTAATCGTATTGAGAACACAATCGCTCTGTGCTCTGGAACCGTGCCCCTATCAGATATGGAGGCCAGTTGTATCTGAGAATGGAATCTGATCTCTGTTTAGGTGCGATGTCGGTCTCGTCTGAAATCTCTGTGTGTGTAACGAGAGCTAATACCGTAGGACAAGAGCAACACTATCGGCATTGTTCCCGAAATAGCAATAATAATGTAAAAACACCCTAAAAGGATGGTGTGGAATGACGTCCCCATGGAAATCAGCACACGCCGGCCGTCCAGATAAGAGACCAACATGACTGAATGATGAGATTAGAGACGATCAGTTTACCGTCTCTTCACATGGCCTCCCCTCTCCAAACATCGGGGGGTTTATCACCAACACGTCATGATGTCACTTGTTTTGGGATGAAGTGAGGAAAATAGGGCATGTGGTCTGGGTGGGAGGGGCATACTGCGGTTCTTTCTGTCAATCACAGGAACATTGACCAATCAGAGCATGTAGCAGAGTCCATGTAGAGGACATGAGAGATCACAACACCATGTGTTGTCTTATGGAAAACATTCAGTTGTCTTATGGAAGCACATGTTAGAGAGCTGAGAAGTGGGCGGAGTCAGGCAGGTGACCAGACTGGATGGGGGAAAAACAACTCACTGGGTCGTCACCATGGCGTCTGAGTAAAGATCACCGAGTAAGAAGAAGCAGACTCAGGGGACGAGGCGGGTGACACCATAGACAGGATGTCAATTCATCACAGGACACACACACACACGCGCGCGCGCGCGCACGCACGCACACACACACACACACACGTACACGCGCACACCCACACACACACGCACACCCACATGCACACACGCACACACAGACCCAAGGTGGAATTTCACCCCTCGCCCCTCGGGGGGTTCCATGTGACTCCACAGTGCCGACTGCTGTAATTAAATGAAAAAGAAAAGAATAAAAAATGAACCACCAGGAGACGAAGATTTTAAAACATTCAGCTCTCTGTAGGAATAAGAGGACTGCTCTTATATTTAATTTATTTGACATTAAACCTGACTGTCTGGATTGGACTTCAGGTGTGTTCATCACCGTCCACTTGTAAAGGGTTTCCACATGTCCACAAAAAACACAAAGTTGGTGAGACTTTTTGTGGTCCTTTTGTACAAAAAACAGAAATCAAAAATATATATAAATTTTATAAAGTTCATTTTATTTTGTAAATTAACTGTAAATAAGGTTTTTTATTTTTGCAGATGAACTCTGGGAGTCAGTGTGACGTCAGTGAGACAGCTGAGACGTTCTGCAGTGGTTTGGCTAATTGGCTAAAGAGTTAATATTATTCTTTAATGACTAGTTCTCAGACTGAATATCTTTCGGCGTTAGCGGGTCTGTAGCTGGAGCTCGTCTCGGCAGAGATAAATCTCTCAGGACAGGAACATTAATAATCGCTCACCTTTAAAGCTGCGGTTTCTTCTCCTGTCTGATGATCGATGGCGTGCTGTCAGGTCCTGCCTCCCTCACTCGCCGTTCAGTTCTTATTTATAAATAACGTGTGTATCGCGACTCAGTGTTAAATCTCGTCCTATTAGATTAGGATTTTATTATCTGTACTTTAGGGAAAATCCTGAAGCTGGATAAAAACCATATTTACGGATTATATTACGATGTGACGAATGTGAGATTATCAGCTGAAACCGTTCCACTTTCAACATTATCTCTGTTTTAAAGCCCACAGCTCTGGTTTTTCTTATTGGGTGTAAACACAACGTTCTAGCAGGTTCCTCTTTACGCAGTAAACACACCCTCACACTAACGGTCATTAGGACGCGTCTCTTCTTCCTTTAGAATAAAAACCGCTCAGTGTTCATGAGATGAGAAACATAATGAGCTTAAAACTCTCACTCACTTGCTCTCTGTAACGCATATCCTGTACAGGGCTGCATGAGGCCTGGTGCCTATCACAGGGGGCACGGGGTACGAGGCGGGGTACGAGGCGGAGTATGAGGTGGAGTATGAGGCGGAGTACGAGGCGAGGTACAAGGCGGGGTGACAATCCATCTCAGGAAACAAGCACACACTCACACACCAACTCGCCTAATCAGCATGTCTTTGGACTGAGGGAGGAGACCAAAGAACCCGAAGGAAACTCACAGAGCGCGGGTACAACACGCACACACACACACACACACACACACACACACAGACACAGACCTGAGGCAGGAATTGAACCCTCGACCCTGGAGGTGCAAAGTCACAGTGCTAACTGCTACATCACCGTGACAACTAAGCTTAAATCACTGCACCAGAATTAATCAAGAACAGTTTAATCATTAACAAGTTAAAAGCTAAAATATAAAAGATTATAAAATCTGCTGAATAATCATCGTTACGTCAAACACACAAAAAGAACTGAACTCGTTAATCAATTCACATAATCAGCTCAGACTGTCGTGATCAGGAAATCATTAATGAACTAGTGTGTTTGGAGGTGGCCATGTGATACTGTGTGTGTGTGTGTGTGTGTGTGTGTGTGTGTGTGTGTGTGTGTGTGTGTGTGTGTGTGTGTGTGTGTGTGTGTGTGTGTGTGTGTGTGTGTGCGTAACAGAGCTGTACAGTGTTCTGTTCCGTCATTCTGCTTGTGATCATAACAGTGTGAGAGAACTCCATTATTTATTGTTGATATTTTATGGCCTGTGTTTATGTAAATGTACCTTTAGATCTCGGTGGACGACGCCCATCTGATGACAGTGAAGCACCGCCTCCAGGATCTGTTGAATACAGTGACTGCGGGCGGAGACACACAGCACACGCCATTAACACTAACTGAACTGAGAAGTACAGAAATTATGGGTTTGATGACACATTTCAAATTCTCACCCACTCTGTGTGTATGTGTGTGTGTGTGTGTGTGTGTGTGTGTGTGTGTGTGTGTGTGTGTGTGTGTGTGTGTGTGTGTGTGTGTGTGTGTGTGTATGTGTGTGTGTGTGCACTCTATATACATTTGTTAGAGATGTAAAAGTTTTACCTGGCGTCTGCCTCACTGTAATATTCTCTGGCCACGATGTCCTCGAACAGCTCTCCACCCGTCACACTGCACACACACACACACACACCACACACCACACACACACACACACACACACACCCACACACACACACACACACACATACACACATGTGATATTAATCAACAACCACAACGTTATCATTAACATGTTAGATTGTCCAGTTTAAAATCAGTCTGTGATGTTTATTGTTAAAGAAATGAAAGGAGAGTTTGTGTTCTGTTTCTGACTCACAGGTCGAAGATGAGGTAATGATGCGCTTCTTCTGAGATGCTGTCGTGAAGCCGCACTGAAGATCACAAAAGCAGTTAGGGCTCATTAATATCTGACACAGACTTCATATCACTACAAACAGTATAACACACTATAACAGTATAAAGAGTAAGAGTGTATTATAACCCATTATATTAATGTGTACTATAACACACTATAACACACTAAGGCGGCACAGTGGTGTAGCTGTTAGCACTGTCGCCTTGCACCTTGGGTCCGGGTTCGATTCCCGTCTCTGTGTACATAGAGTTTGCATGTCCCTCCCCCCAGTGCCTGATGGGTTTCCTCCGGAGACTCCAGTTTCCTCCCAAAGATCTGCAGGTTAGGCTAACTGGCGTTCCCAAATTGCCCATAGTGTGTGAGTGAGTGTATGTGTGTGTGTGCCCCCCCCGATGGATTGGCTCCCCCGTGACCCTGAATACAGGATAAAGTGGTATATAAGGTGAATGAGTGAGTGAGTATAAGACCCTATAACACATGACATACTATGAAATTCTATGACACATTATAACACATTATTTGAAGAAATGTTATTTAAAGACAAATAAATGTATCTTATCTTATCTTAACACACTATAACACACATGTACACTATATACACTATATAGCCCATTATAAACTGAAGAATATCCGGCTCCATCACCCACACATACAAATTTTCTCGGGCTCAGACGCCCTCGTCCTCAACAGGAGCTCCAGACTCTATAAATATGCAAATTAGCCACGCCCCCACACCTTCATCCCCACTTATCCCATGTCCTGAATTTGCATGTTGGCTCAGTTTGTCCATCAAGCTGTATATTTATCACTCTATTTTCTACAGTAAAAATATAATTCATTATAACACATTAATATAATTATTAAAGGTGCAATATTAGATATAATATACAGTTTATATAATAAAATACATACTGATAAAAAAAAAAAAGAAATTCGATAATGCAAGCATAACAATGTCAGCTTGGTCAGATTTCCTCTTTCTGAACAGACACACACACACACACACACACACACACACACACACACACACACACACACACACACACACACACACACTGGTTCCCACCCCCAGGTGCCCTGTGTGTAGGTGTGGTGTGTGTGCTCATGGCAGTGTGTGTGGGAGCTGAATAGCTGCAGAAGAGGAGCTGCAGAACTTCACCTGACAACACACACACACACACACACACACACACACTCACACACACACACACACACACACACACACACACACACACACACACACACACTCATAGCAACGATTACATAAACCGAGAGAAAAATCCTGCAGCTCTTTCTGCCTCACCGTCTCTGTAAATGTGACATGATGATCAGATGTGATTTCCTGCTTTAATGCGCAACAGGAAATAAAACATGCACAGTTCCACCGCCCCGACCTCTCACCGGGGTTCATCTAAAACAGGGGCGTGTCTGCATTACACACTCAAGGGGCAGGGTTTATCAAAAACACGGGGATGTCTCCATTACACATTCAGGGGGCGGGGTTTATTAAAATTATGCACGTGTGAGTGGGGCTCATCAAAAACAGGGGCGTGTCTCTGTTCACACAGTGTATTCCTGTTTATAATCCAGGAAGCGGTGTTTATTTGTTTATTTGTTCTGCTCTGAAAGAGAATGAACAAAGACAATGATTTCTGGTGAAGTGCGTAGGAGCATTCTGATTCCTTCCCTCTCTCTCTCTCTCACACACACACACACACACTGCCAGAGAGGGAAACTGAATGTGCCAAAGAAACAGATATTTCCACAGCGACACGATGAAGGGAATCAGGACGAGACGTGGATCAACACGCAGACTCGGGACTCTATGACTGAACCGGCCCTTCACCCTACTCACTAATCACTTCTCCCTACACCTACGCACTACACTATACACTTACACCCTACACCCTACTCACTACATCCTACATGCACACTAAACTTACACCCTACATATACACCCTACACACTACTCTTATGCCCTACCCCCTACAAACTACACTTAAACCCTACACACTACACCCTGCACCCTACTCACTACACCCTACACACTACTCTTACACCCTACACACTACACTTACACCCTACTCACTACACCCTACACACTACACTTATACCCTACACACTACTCTTACACCCTACACACTACGCTTACACCCTACACACTACTCTTACACCCTGCACCCTACACACTACACTTACACCCTACACCTATGCACTACACTATACACTTACACCCTACACTCTACTCACTACATCGTACACACTACACTTACACCCTACTCACTACACCCTACATATACACTCTGCACACTACACTTACACCCTACACACTACTCTTACACCCTACACACTACTCTTACACCCTACACCCTACACACTATGCCCTACACCCTAATAAATAATCACTTCTCGCTACACCTATGCACTACACTATACAGTTACACCCTACACACTACACTTACACCCTACTCACTATACCCTACATATACACCCTACACCTTACACACTACACTTACACCCTATACACTATAACCTACACTCTTATCACTAATAATTTTTCCCTACATCTACACCAAACTCACTACACTACACACTTACACCCTACACCCTACTCACTACACTACACACTTACACCCTACACACTATACTTGTGTACATCTTGTCAGCTATTTTCAAATTTTAGTCTTAGTCTTAATCATCTAAAGTGTCTGTGACTCACCGATGTTTGGGTGTTTGAGGAGTCGACAGATCCGAGCCTCTCTGTCCAGCTTCTGGTGATCTGAAACACACACACACACACACACACACACACACACACACACACACACACACACACACACACACACACACACAATTTACAGCAGTAATAACGTTATGCTGATGATAAAAGAAGACCATTTGTAATGTAATAATTAGAGGAGGAGAATATGATGACATTTTAATAGACAGTAATGTGATTGAAGCGGCTCTGTAACACACTCATGTTCCTCTCTTCTCCTCACAAGACACATGCTGAGGCTGAATAAACAAATAAATGATTATTTTAAAAACAAAGCTATTTAACTTGTTCATCTAGACAATAAATTTCATTTTAACATTTTCCTGTTACGTTTAGCATAAAAAAACAACACAGAACAGCGGTGCTAAATTAACTTGGCTACTAATTAATAGTTAGCAATGATCAATGGATGGTTGTCATGGTAACACTATGTTCCATTTAATATAACAGTCAGTGAGAAAGTGAGGTTTTAAATCAACACTCTGGCTCTAAAATCCCACCTGGACATGACGGAGTATAATGTGATTATTAGAATTATTAATGATAGCAGGGGGCAGTGGGGGCGGGTCTGTAATTTGCATATTCATGCATATTAATTGGAACTGGCTTTCATAATGGAGGTTTAAAAAAGAAAGAAAGACAGACAGACAGACGTAGAGAGAGACAGCAAGCTGTGATCAGTCATTATTCATCATCCACACTTTCTTTGTCTTTCATTGATTTGTGTGTATAATGTTAGTAC
>QNUK01000380.1:535000-545000 GCA_013621035.1 Clarias magur
AACTGTTCCTATAAGGTGAAAAGGTGCAGCTGTATAATCAGGAAGTTCTGAGCATGTGTGTGAGATTTTCTGGATCTGTAAGTTGAAGTCTGTTGTGCTGCTCTTATTAAATGTTTATTGATGGAGACTTGAGTGCAAAACTGTTTGTGGCCATTTCAGCGCTCAGGCAAGGATGAACAGCCTCAGCCATCTTTATGGCTTCTGAGAAATACTATCTACAATAATCTCAATCAAAACTTCCACTAATATTATGTTCATTACCTCCACGTTCATCAGGCACCATTGATTACTGATTTTCAACACACACACACACACACACACACACACACACAACTGAGATGTTGTTGTGCCTTGAGGATGCTAATTATCTAATGAGGTGTGTTTTTAGCAGAAACAAAACAAAATCACTGAGTCGATTAGCTAAATGTCAGTGAAGGATGGTGAAGTCAAATGACACGTGCATTCTAGAAGGCACAACCAACACCTAACTGCGCTCTCTTTCTTTCTCTCTCTCTCACTACACGTTTCTCCTGAGCTCCCAGTGATCCAGACATTCTCTGTCCTCTGGACCTGTCTGACTCATCCTGGTGTTCTGCTTTTGGTTGGAGATCGGTCCTGTCTTCGGCTGATGCAGACAGCTGTTCTCTGAGGACTCGTGATTGCAGTCTCTCGATAGTTCAGGACTGGGGTTTCCTACAGTCTACCTGAGTGTCCAATAACCAACTGAGCTCCATATGAACGTAAACACATCTCCTGTTATACTGAACTTTCAGCCTCCTAACACACAGTATGAGTGCAGATCAATCCCTGCTATCCGTTATCACCCAGATGAGGATGGGTTCCCTGTTGAGTCTGGTTCCTCTCAAGGTTTCGTCCTATTACTATCTCAGGGAGTTTTTCCCTCAGCACCGTCACCCTCGGCTTGTTCATCAGTAGTCAGAGAAAACACACCAAGCACTGGGAGAACGTGAAAACTCCACACACACACACACACACACACACACACACACACACACACACACACACACACACACACAAACACATACACACACACACACAGACACACACAGACCCGGTAATCAAACCTTCAACCATGGATGTGTGAGGCCTTAGTGCTACCTACTGCGCCACCTGCTGCCTGTCAATTTACTGTGATCTAAATTATATTATTAAAAAAATAAAACAAGTAGAAAGGTAGTGTATGAAAAGAAGAAGTAGTAAATGTGATTTGGTCACTGGTGTTATATAATAAATAGATAAGGCCAATAATAAGAATGATATAAAATTTACTAGAAATTCTAATTGTGTCATTTATGTTAGGAAATTACTAGAAAATCGAACTGTGATGTCGCTCTTGTTTTAGTGAAGTTAGCATACTGTACAGCTGTGACGTTATATTAGCTTCTATGCTAGCTACATTAACTATACCATCACCTCACACCTAAAAACTTACTCACAGGAAGAAACAAGCCTAATGGTAACAGTGCTAACAGTGCTAATAGAGGGTGTGGACAGGGCGGAGTCAGACAGAAATCAGAGTGGAGAGAGACAGGTAGTTCATTAGGATCGCTAGGACAGTCTGTAAAGCAATTAAGGAGGAAATAAGGAAGTGCTGAAGATCTGTGTGAAATCAGCAGGATGTTCAGAGCTTCATTCAGTCTGAGTCACAACACAGCAGGATAGTGTCTGAGAGCAAACACACACACACACACACACACACACACACTGAACTGCTCCTCATGGGGGAAGTTAAAGAGTGTGACTCCTAATTACAGTAATGATTAATTACCATCTCACAAAAACCACAAAAACTTCAGACTCATGTAATAAACAACATCCAGATCAAACACTAACAGATATCAGCCTTTAGTGCACACAGTTGTGTGATCCTTGTGTAAAGACGCGCTAGAGCATCGAATCTTACTGGGGCAGTAAATAATCAGATCATCTTTCATATCTCTCATATTTTACCCTCTACAGTCTTCAGAATATTATCTATGTGACATTTCTGCTCTATGTATTTCATAGAAACGTTTTATATTTTTATTATTTTCTGTTCTTCTTAATGTTCCTGATGTATTATATTATACACACGTGGACAAAATTGTTGGTACCCTTCGGTCAATGAAAGAAAAACTCACAATGGTCACAGAAATAACTTTAATCTGACAAAAGTAATAATAAATAAGAATTCTATGAATGTTAACCAATGAAAGTCAGACATTGCTTTTCAACCATGCTTCAACGGAATTATAAAAAAAAATAAACTCATGGAACAGGCCTGGACAAAAATGATGGTACCCCTAACTTAATAGTTTGTTGCACAACCTTTTGAGGCAATCACTGCAATCAAACGATTCCTGTAACTGTCAGTGAGACTTCTGCGCCTCTCTGCAGGTATTTTGGCCCACTCCTCATGAGCAAGCTGCTCCAGTTGTTTCCAGTTTGAAGGGTGCCTTTTACAGACAGCATGTTTCAGCTGCTTCCAAAGATGCTCAATAGGATTGAAGTCAGGGCTCATAGAAGGCCACTTTAGAATAGTCCAATGTTTTCCTCTTAGCCATTCTTTTGTGTTTTTAGCTGTGCGTTTTGGGTCATTGTCCTGTTGCAAGACCCATGACCTGCGACTGAGCCCCAGCTTTCTGACACTGGCCAGCACATTTCTCTCTAAAATCCCTTGATAGTCTTGAGATTTCATTGTACCCTGCACAGATTCAAGACATCCTGTGCCAGATGCAGCAAAGCAGCCCCAGAACATAACAGAACCTCCTCCATGTTTCACAGTAAGGACAGTGTTCTTTTCTTCATATGCTTCATTTTTCCATCTGTGAACATAGAGCTGATGTGCCTTGGCCAAAAGTTCCATTTTTATCTCATCTGTCCATAGGACATTCTCTCAGAAGTCAAAGTGTAGTTTGGCATATTCCAGTCTGGCTTTTTTATGATTTGTTTTCAACAATGGTGTCCTCCTTGGTTGTCTCCCATGTAGTCCACTTTGGCTCAAACAACGATGGATGGTGTGGATCTTAAATTTATGAATAATATGTGCAACTGTAGTCACAGGAACATCTAGCTGCTTGGAAATGGTCTTATAGCCTTTACCTTTAACATGCTTGTCTATAATTTTCTTTCGAACCTCCTGAGACAACTCTTTCCTTCGCTTCCTCTGGTCCATGTTGAGTGTGGTACATACCATGTCACCAAACAACACCGTGACTACCTGGAGCCCTATATATAGGCTGACTGACTGATTACAAGATTGTAGACACCTGTGATGCTAATTAGTGGACACACCTTGAATTAACATGTCCCTTTGGTCACATTATTTTCAGTATTTTCTAGGGGTACCATCATTTTTGTCCAGGCCTGTTCCATGAGTTTATTTTTTTTAATAATTCTGTTGAAGCATGGTTGAAAAGCAATGTCTGACTTTCATTGGTTAACATTCATAGAATTTTTTTTAATTATTACTTTTGTCAAATTAAAGTTATTTCTGTGACCACTGTGAGTTTTTCTTTGATTGACCGAAGGGTACCAACAATTTTGTCCACGTGCGTATATACAGTATATTCTTCACACATGTTATAGTTTCTGTAAAACTGACCAAAGTCATTCTTATTCCTGCAGCAGCTCTGACTCCGGGTCTGTTCCGTCTGCTCACGCTTTCATGCAGGAAAAAGTCCATTGCAATAGAAATAATTCAAAGTATTAAAAATGAAAAATCAAAAAACAAATAAACCTGATATTAAATATTTGTACAGTGGTACCTCGGCAGACAGAATTGTCACATTTAGAACAGAAATTTTGCAAGAAATTTGTCTCGACATACGAGTGAACAAACAGAACAGAACTGAGCGACGGCAGAGTCGCGCGTACGACCGAGAGCCGATCAAAACTTGTTAGTCATTAGAAAGCCAAGTGAAGTAAGTGAAGTAAGTTTACATATTTTTTGTAGGGATTTTTGTTTGTTTGTTTTTTTTATTTGTTTTTTGCATTTTGTGTAAGATTTAGTGACACAGCACCATGAATGTTATCAAGGACGGTAGCAGAAGTAAAGGGAGCAGTTTGGGTTTTAACCAACCGATGCCTAAATGAATCATAAATTAAGGTTCAGTGAGGTTTAATGTCTATTTATTTCATATTTTACTTCAGTTACGTTTTTTCTAAATGTTTTGATTGTTTTATATGCGAAAATATGATTATAGTCTTGGGAATTGATAATATTGGTCATATTTTGGATGGCTGGAGTGGATTATTTGCATTTACATTATTTCCTATGAGACAATGCGCTTCACCTTAAGAACTCGCCTCCGGAGCGGATTAAACTCGCATGCCACTGTATCTTGTTTAAGTAAATAAAGTTCTCACTTTTTCCTTTAATCACTTCAGAGTATAAAATCCTAGGAAGGGGAGTGTTAATAGATTGTTAACAGAGTGTTGATGTTGAGTGTTGAGTTATTTCAGCCCTCAGCACTAAACCTTGTGTTTTGTGTTTCTGAACATCACTAAACCCGCCGGACCATTTCAGAGATCAATTTCAGACTGTGGAGTAGAACCTCAAAAACAGTAGGCCCTTACACTCAGACTATTATAAACATAGGAGCAGTACACACTCAGGCTGTGAGCATAATTAGAAACATATCATTTGCAATGCCACATAGAGGTCAAAAATTTATTTTATTGTTCAGATTTAGGAATTCATATACAGTGGAACCTTGGATTACGAGCATAATTCGTTCCAGAAGTGGGCTCGTGTTCCAAAACACTCATAAACCAAATCATCATTTCCCATAAGAAATAATGAAAACTCTAATTATTCGTTCCACAGCCTCAAAAAATAAATACATAAAAATAATTAATACAATCTATAAAATGAAAATAAAACAAATTAATCTGCACTTTACCTTAAAAAAATAAATACAAGTATAAGTAAGTACAAATAAATCCCGACAGATAAGTGTTTCCGTTGGTGCGTGCAGGCCTGACCTGGCGTGAGCACATACTAAGGGAATCACTACGGTAAAGTAAAAAAATAATAAATAAATAAATGAACCAGCACCTTACCTTTGAAAAGAATCGCGACAGAGCAGAGTTTCTGTGTGTTTGTGAAGCCAGGGAGGGGTTGAAAAGGCGAAAGAGCGTCTGTGCGTGTGTCAGGGTGTGTGTGTGTGTGTGTGTGTGTGTGTGTGTGTCGGTGTCAAATTACGCGCGCACACGAATAAGAGACTATATGTGATACATGATACTCGTAAACTAATACTTGCTCGGTTTCCGATTAAAAATTTATTAAAAATCTTTGCTCGGTTTGCAGAACACTCGTAAATCACATTACTCGCAATCCGAGGTTCCACTGTAAATATTTCTACATTCCATCACATTCATCTTAAATGTTGGAATTATTTTTCCTGCTTCTACCCACACACACACACACACACTTTGCCAGGAAGCAGATGGACTGGCATCTACAGTAAAAACCAAACTGACAACAGCTGTACACACACACACACACACACACACACACACACACACACACACACACACACACACTGAACTTTAGCAAAAATATTAAACAATATCAGAAGCTTAACAAAAAAAAAATGAATTATTTATTATTCACTTCTCTAAATCTTTAATGTAATTTCTCTGCTGTAATTTTGTCTATAACACAGAGAAAGAATCCCCTGCACGTATCAGATCACACATCACACTGATACAGCAGGATTCACTCCGTCATAACGTCACTCAGAATCTCCTGTCACGAGCCACAGCTGCTCTCTAACGACATGCTCCAACAGGGCCGCTCTTCACTAATCTCCAGCACTTAATCTGATTAGAATCTGATAATAATCTGGTTATATGAGGCGTGTCTGTGAGTGTCTCCTCATCACTTCCTGCAGCGGCGCGGTGGACGACGAGATAATGAGCTTCCTGAAGAAGTACAATGTCTTCGTTTCCCCCCCCGAGGGCGAGTGAATAAAACTCTCAACACACCACACCATCCATTAGTGAAGAGAAAACCGACAGGAAAGAGGCAGGAGTGTGTCCTGAAATTACCTGCGACCAGTCGGCTCTCATATTCGTCTAAAACGCGCACTTTCTGTACAGACGCAGCCAGAGCGAGAGGTTATAAGTGACGTTTCTCAGGAACAGGACGTGCTGTGATTTATTTCTCTTATTAACTCACAATAAAGACAGAATGGTGACGGAGCGAGCTGTCGGTAACAGCATACAGACATGTGATATACACACACACACACGGCCCGACCAGAAAACAAGTCACCACCTGGATGTAACTACGTCAATAATCAAGAGTCTCCCATTAGATCATTACTGCAGCGATTAACACAGTTCAGCTGTAACGCGGGATTCGACCCTGACTGACGCAGTGAGGAGCTGCTCATCTCTTACACAACTAGGTCAGAAAACACATCCTGTGGGCGTAGCAAAGATGTTCCTCTGTTTCAGAATAGTCAAATTATTGTTCTGCATCAAGCAAAGAAAACAACTAAGGAGAGATTACTGAAAGTACTGAAGCAGGGTTAAGAACTGAAAGGACAGAGCCGAACCCGTCATCATCGAGTCGGGGCAGAAAAACATCCTGAATGAGTGTGATGGGAAATGACAAACATTTAGTGACATCAAAAAACAACAACAGTAGTACTAACAGCCACGTTTGATAGTGAAAGTAAGAAGCATCTGCACTCTGATGAGACACAGACAGGACTGAACTGTGGCTGTGGGGCTAATGAGGGTGAAACACTTCAGTTTCTTATGGATCATAAAGACTGGACTTTGGAGCAATGGAAAAAGGTCATGTGACCTGATGAGTCCAGACTGAGCCTATTCCAGAGTGATGGGCATGTCGGGGTAAGAAGGGAAGCGCATGAAGCGATGCTCCCATCATGCATAGTGTCCACTGTACAAGCCTCTGGAGACAGTGTTATGATCTGGGGTTGCTTCAGTCGCTCAGGTCGAGACTCAGCAATGTTATGTGGCAATAAAATGAAGTCAGCTGACCACCAGAATGTACTGAATCACCAGGACATCACATCTATGGAGGGTTTCTTCTTCCCTGATGGCGCGCGTTGTATTCCAGGACTCAGAGTGTGAGAGAGCGGCTCTGAGAGCACGAGACGTCATTTACACACATGGATCGTCCTGACAAAAGTCCTGACTTTTAACCCCAGTGAGAATCTTCAGGATGTGCTGGAGAAGACTTTACACAGCGGTCTGACTCTCACATCATCAGTACAGGATCTTGGGGAGAAATTCTTGCGTCTCGGGATGGAAATATATGTTGTGACAATGCTGTATTGTAGTCAAAGCGAAATGAGCTTCCATTAAATATTAGAGAGTGTCAATTCATTTTTAGTAGCATATGAAGCTACTGTAGCTAACATGTAACGGAGGTTTACAGCCAACAGTTTCGCATCCAAACACAGACAGGAACCAAAGCTCCAATATTACCAATATGCTAAAAATAATGGCACCCTGTTTTAGTTCAGCAGGAAATATTCACCACAGTGCTTGTGCTGTGCATGGAAGCACTGTGTGTGTGTGTGTGTGTGTGTGTGTGTGTGTGTGTGTGTGTGTGTGTGTGTGGGTACTGTATCGTTCAGAGTGATATCCAAGCTATGCTGGCCGAGAGTGTGTAGGAGGTGTGAGATGAGGAGAAGTGGAACGCCTCTGGTGTATTTCACCTCGCCTTTCCAACAAAACACCACATTACTGCAAAACTCATGGAGAGAGAACACACCCCCGCCTCACACACACACACACACACACACACACACACACAGTGCTACGCAGTGTGTTACTGAGCCTTGCTTTCAACTTTTAGCTCTGTCTGCTGACATAAGACACACACACACACACACACACACACACACACACACACACACACACACACACATTTATAGCACAACAATCACAATCAGTCAAATAAAAATGAAATAATAAACGTGGAACTGTTTAACATGTTATTGCACAACAATTGACTAACGGACGTCCATACCAGGATCTATTAATATGCATGAAAAACATGAACATGCAAATTAGGAAACACCCACGTGTCCACCTGCCACCTAGCCTTACATCACTAATGGTAGCTACATGCTACTGAGTCTCGATTTACACACACATTTATTAAAGCCCGGCCCGGTCTAATTCAACGTTACCATGACAACCATGAACAGCTTCTCGCTGATGTTAGCTGAACTACGCAGCTGGTCACCTTTAGTGCACAGGTCATAATCGCTCTTCTCATGCTAAATGATTATTAGCACAAAGCTAAGAAGTGTGTACTACATGGAGGAAGTGTGTGTGAAGTGTGTAGCTGAGCACGGAGGGACACCCACCTCTGGCCGAGAGCTTCTTGGTGTTAATGATCTTAGCAGCGTATTCCTGCCCTGAGAGGATCTTCACACACCTGCGCACCACCGAAAACGCTCCCCTGTGAAATGTCAAACAAAAAAACTCAATAAAATGGAACTTTTAGCAACATTTCTTATCAGATTTATTAAAGGATTCTCTCCTCTTTCTGACATCACTTCCAGAAACAAGATCCCAAAGATGACTGATGGACTGGAGGCAGAAGAACCCTGACTCTCTGAACCCTCTCCCTGACTCCACTGACTTCCTGTTCCTGCAGCAGGAGGCAAATGCACAGTAATACTTTCATTTCTCCATCAGGTTTATTATCTCCTGCTTTGGAGCTTCTGACCAGCTCAGACCTTCATCCTCAGTTTTCCTGGTGTGTTCTTCTCCAAGGGGAGATCTTTCAGTGCGTCAGTGTCGTTGAGTCTCAGTGATGGAACAGACTTCAGACATTATGTCTGAGTTCTAAACATCATAAACCAGGGGAACATCACAGAAGATCTCTTGACACATCAGTGTTTGTAAAGTTCTCATCAGAACCTGCAGGACTAAACTGAGACAAAAAATTCTTATATCCAGATTTTCTCAGGAATAATTTAGACGTTTGTAGCTCTAATCTTCTTACATGCACCATGTCCACGCTTAGAAACGGAAAGATTTAAAAGGCCTTGATATCTAATAATAATAATAATAATAATGATAATTATAATAATTATATATAAATATTTTTTCTTACATCATTTTAAATATATATTATTTGACTTATTTTAACATTCATTATATATAATAAATGTTAATATAAGACAAATAATACAAGCTGGTTAAATACAGCGCTGTCAAACTCGGTGCTGTGTGCTTCTTCTGTAAAGTGTTTCTTGGTAAGAGCCTCTGAAATGTGTGTGTGTGTGTGTGTGTGTGTGTGTGTGTGTGTGTGTGTGTGTGTGTGTGTGTGTGTGTGTGTGTGTGTGCGCGTGTGTGCGCGTGTGTGCGCGTGTGTGAGTGCATGTGTGTGTGTGTGTGTGTGTGTGTGTGAGTGAGTGTGAGTGGGTGTGTGCGTGTGTGTAGGCTGAAAGAGGCTGCAGAAACCCTGCGCGTGTGACGCATCTATAAACTGTCGTGTTTCTGAAGCACACATTAACGCTCGTCTTCAGCTCAGGAGACAGACGTGAAGGTTTCGGCGTGAACCTGCAGCTACAGCGTGTGGAGGTCTGGTGATGAGATCAGACCGACTCCTGAGTCCAATTCTCAAAAGTTCTGTTCACTTCAGCGGGAAACTGAGTCACATTGATGTCCCGCGTGTTTGTGAAGGTTCAGAGGAATCCAAAAATGAATCGACTTCAAACAGCTTAAAGATTATTTATTTATTTATTAAATGTATTTGGGATAAATCTCTTTTAGAAGATGGTCTGTGTTATAAAATACACTTTCTCTGAGGTTCTCTCTCTGTGAGGTTCTCTCTCTCTGAGTTTCTCTCTCTGTGAGGTTCTCTCTCTCTGAGGTTATCGCTGAGCTTCTCTCTTTCTGAGCTTCTCTCTGAGGTTCTCTCTCTGAGGTTCTCTCTGAGGTTCTTTATGAGGTTCTCTCTCTAATGTTCTCTCTGAGGTTCTCTCTCTCTGAGGTTCGC